>OY987251.1:7238147-7295924 GCA_963920765.1 Ulota crispa | reverse complement strand
GAATTAAAGAACCTAATTTTAAAAAATTGGTTTAGCCTCTAAAGGATTATTGTCCCTTCGGAGGACAAAGGAGATTTTAGGCAAGTATCTACGGCCTCAATTTTTGCCTTGATCTTTTGAACTTTTTAAAAATAGAAAAACATATTAGCTTTTGGAGAATACAATTTTTTTCCAATCTATGCTTAGGAGCAAAAATTATGCTCAAATAAGCACAAATTTGGGAAGATTAGGCAGCAACTTTTTCACAAAAACTAGAAGTTAATAAAAAAATTCTTTTTATAGGTTATAGTTTTGTCTATATCTGAAGTTTCAGTTTGTTCTTGGGGAGATTACTAGCTTACGTTTTAGGAATCACGTTGTCCTGATGGAGATCTTTCTATCATGTAGATACTCAATATTTATTTATGTTTGTGTTGATTTTAATAAATCAACAGTTGTGGCAAAAAGAATGGTCGTGGTGAGGACTACGGTTTGCTGATAGCGCAGCGGCCATAGATTTCAGTGCGCTGCGCCGTCCTGTTACATGTATAGCTTAGGGGGTTAGGTAGCGGGTTGGCTGGGTCAATTTCTTACCTTACTAACTATCAAGTCATGGACCGCCATCACAGCTCGACGAGTTCGATGGGATTTAACCCCGGTCCGGCGGACAGCTAGAGACAATTGTTTCTCCAGTTAACCAAGTCCACGACTTGGCGACTGAAGACAAGCGTTTGACTCTATTATATGCCCGCAAGGGCACGTGGCCACTTTATGGTAGTGTTTATTTTATAATTTAATCATTTTTATATGTTTATCTAGATGTTTTGGAAGGTTCATATATTTTACCTTTGTTTGTATTAAAAATTAAAAAAAAAGATTTAGAAGTGAATGAAAAAGGTGTGAAAAGAAAAGGGGTTTGACATCTATGGTGGGGTAAGGATAGAGAGGGGCATAGACTGATGTATTCCACTTCTTTACCTTAGATAAAGTTGAAATTAAGGAGGAGAGATTTCTTAGTTGTTGGAAGTTAGTGTATGAGTGTTAGTGGAAAGAAGGAAAAAATCTCAAAACTTTGATGTGAGAGGACTTTTGATGTATACATGATTTTGAATTGAAATTTAGAGAAGTTATTTCTTGTGTGATCAATTTTTCAAAATGAGTTTGCAAATTTGATTTGGAATTGTAATGCAAAAGTTATGAGTGTTTGAGTTTTGGAGTCAAAAAGTCAAACTATGAAAAATGCTGAAACTTTGACAAGCCATAACTTATGATTTGTATATTATTGTGCAACAAAATTTGAAGGAAGTGTTCATCTTAGTCTTAGCTTTTTAGAAAGTCATTAAACTCAATATTTGAAGATTGAAAGAGAAAGTTATGGAGGTGTGAAGGATTCAAAGTGACTGCCCTTTTGTTATGAGAAGGCCAAAACTTTGAAGAGCTACAACTTTTGGATAGTATGAAATTTTTTTTTTCAAAATTTTAAGAGTAATAGTTTGTTGTCACAGCTTTCCGAATTGTCTTCAATCATTTCATTTGGAGTCTTATTGAAGAAATTATAGTATATAAAAGTTGGTGGTTTTGGTGCTCTCTAAAAAGTTGAGACCCACATTTTAATTGACTAGAACTTTTGGACGGAGTTTTATTTTGAAGTGAAAATTTTAGTAATTGTAGTTAATAGTATTATCTTTTTAAATTGATATCATGCTTCTATAGGTGATGTGTAAAATAAAAGTTATAGAGGTTTATAGAGGTAGTATTTAGTTTGTAAGGAGGAAAAAGAGCCTCTACTTTGAACCTGCATAACTTTTGGATAGTAGCTTAGATTGAATTGAAATTTAGAGAAATGTTAAAAGGTTAGAAGAGCTTTTTAAATTGATATTACACTTAGCATTTGGATCTTTAAGCCATCTGTGGCATTAGATAGAAAGTTGCAGCCTTTCTAGGATTTATTATTTATGATTTTCTTCATTGTTTTTATTAAAACATGAAGACTTGAAAACATGAAAATTTGAAAATTTGAACATATAAAGACTTCAAGAGGAATGTTTTGGGTTTATTTTTTATGTATGTGTGGAATGTGGCTTTGTTATTCCTAGTCGGTTTTGGAGGCTTGTTTGTCAATTTATTTTCATGCTATTTTGTAAATCTTATTGCGGGTAATTTGGGTTAAACCAAATTTAACCTCATTTATTGTTGTGGTGACAAAATAGGATTGATTACCCACATGGTCGAAACTTGTTTTGTTCTCACGATCTGAAGTTTTGGCTAGCAGATCGTGAATTTAAATTTAGGATCACGTCATACGGACGGCAGCTCATGTCTGCTGTCCCAATCTACCCGTCCCGTATCCAGTGGGTTTTTATCCTTACCTTGATCCTTATATCCCTAAAGTCAACCACAGGATAGGCCAACGGAAGACTGAAGATTGAAGATTTGAAAAATGAAGATCAAGACCAAAGACGATTTTAGTCAGCAATGTACAATTGCAGCAAGATACCCTGCTTGTTTCCAAGGCGCATTCTATTCAACTCAATAACATGAATTAAAAAATAAGGTCTATTTTATTCAAATATACAAAATTTGTATAATATGTAGACCTATTATAGGGTTCATGAAATACTATATACTTTAGTATATATAAATTAGGGTATGTAAAAACATTAGGTAGTAGGATTTTTTTGTTATTAAATTAACCTTGACAAATAGGGGTTGTAAAAAAATTTAGTATTGTTTGTTGCTCTCCATGTTAAATTGTTTTAAATACATGCCATAGAATTGAGAAATACTAAAAACTTGTTACTAAAAAATTTCACTTAGACAATAGCCCTCTAGTTCATATGCTTATTATTAGTTTCATGGTGAATACCATGTGTGCATATGTAATAGAAAGTAAGATGTGGTTTTTTTAATGAATAACGGAGATAGGATAAAATTGAACAAACAAAATTTATTCATAAAATAGCCACATTTAAAAACCAAATGAATAAATTTGTAAAAAAAATAGGGTACTAGAAATATGATCTGCATAGCTTTTTATATAAAATAAGGTCACTTTAATTACCATATTTTAGATAAATAGCCCTACATCAAATACCCTCTTAACTCACGTGTATACCATAAAATCACAAAGAGTGATCTCCCCAAGGATTTGTTCTCTTTGGACTATTAGAAAGTTATGTACAATCTTATTTTTCAGGCAACTTAAGCATCTATACCTTAAATCATATTGTTTGGATGTTTGTTTGTTTGTTGCATTGATATCTCTTGGACCATGTGTCCCTCGTTGCGTGCTTGGTACCGCTAGAAAGCTCTCCGCAAGGAGGAGTGCATGGGTTTGGTTTGGTGACATTTGAGCTTATGGTGGAAAAGTTATTGAATTTCAAAGTTTTTTATAGATTTAAAATTAAGAAAATTATCAATTAACCAAAAACAAGTTCTATGTAAAAATAGGATAGAGTACAAGTTTAACTAAAGTAAAATTTGGATGTCCACTTAAGGTCCATTCTCACTTTACTCTTGCAAGCAAAGGTTTTAAAACGTAAAAGCAAACACTGTAGAGGAAAATTAGTGTTTTGAAAACTTTGCACATGGAAAAGCAATGTACAAAAACTACAAAGCAGTTAACTCCTAAAGGACCACTTGTCTCTAGAGGGAACAAATGGGATTTTGGGCATGTATTTATGGCTAAACTACTTTGTGTAAATTTTTGAAACTTTTATGGAAGATAGGGAATTCAAAGATCTGTGTGGGCATCTAATTTTTACCTCATTTTGACATTTATTGAAGAAGTTAAAAATGAATATATAAGAATTTTAGTTTAGCGAGCAACCCAAAAACTTTTTTAAAATTTGTATTTTTTCAAAATAAAATTTTGGGATTAGTTCTTTAGACTTACGTATATGTGGGAAGCTTTGAATCATTTAATTTTAATTGCGGAGATAAAAGTTATGAGAAGTTTTAGTTTGCGGGTAGGTGTGGAAAATCTCAAAACTATGCCTACATGCAAACTAAAACTTCTCATAACTTTTATCTCAGCAATTAGAACTAAATGATTCAAAGCTTCCCACATATATGTAAGTCTATAGAACTAATCCCAAATTTATTTTGAAAAAATACAAATTTCAAAAAAGTTTTTGAGCTACCTGCTAAACTAAAATTCTTATATATTCATTTTAAACTTCTTCAATAAATGTTGGAATGAGGTAAAAATTAGATGCCCACACAGATCTTTGAATTCCCTACCTTTCATAAAAGTTTCAAAAAATTACACAAAATAGTTTAACCATAAGTACATGCTTGAAATCCCATTTGTCCCTTGTAGGGACAAGTGGTCCTTTAGGGGTTAAGGATTGCTATGTTCTCACTTGGGATCTTATGTAATTTATGCATTCCCCGTGAATGTGCCAACAAGATAGGGCTGATTTTGTAATTGACCTTCCCAATTGGCAATACCAAAGAACACTCTTATAGCCCTGCTAAACCCTGAGATGTTTCATTTCCTCCAAGAATTACTACTACAAAAATCTTGCCTATAATCTTGAAATTTCTTGAGTCTTATCTTCTATTTTTTCTAACTTCCGCTCTTTCAAGCTTGCCATCAACCCTGCCACCTAGGCTCATGGTCTAATCCTCTTGGTTAGTGGGAACAGACACGTTGCTGAGCACCTTTAGCATTGGTGTTTACAAATTGTTAAGTAAAAGTGAAAATGGACGTTTAGAAATAAAGTAGAGGACAAGTTTAACCACAGGTGGCATGAGGAGATGGCATGGGGGGCATGAGGCAGGGGGTGAAAATTGGGCCAACAGCACAATGCCACACTAGTCATTTTGAAAAATTAACTTGTAAAGTTCATTTTGAATGCAAGTTTAACATTTTTTCAAAAAGTAATGTTGGAAAGGGTGAAGTTTGCTTGCTAGAACAATCTCACCGTTGGGATTATTGTGTTTTAATTCCATTGCAAGGTTATTGACAATTTAAGTTTTTGTTCAATCTCATACCTTCTTCTACCTAATTTTTTTTAAGAATGAAAATTGAGTACTTTTTGTTTCAATTTTTAAAAAAGACTCTCAACTTAATTATCCACCATAAAAAAATAAACCTCCAAACTCTTGGGTGCAAAATTTTCAAGTCAAAAAAGTTCAAAGTTAAATAATCTAATCATGCAAAGTGCAAAAAGGTTTGTTTTTTACACTTTAAACGCAAGTATCTTACAATTTGTGCCGTTGGTGTTTTTGAATTTTGTTTTACACATTCTTGTACTAGTCTAGTGCAAGATCTTACGACTAGATATGCAAAATACCAATTTTCACACTTTTTTACTCTTTGTCATAGAAATGATAGTTTTGAGTGTCTTTTGACAAAATAAAGGCCACAATGCTTTAGGGGTTAAGGTTTTGTTCACAAAATTTGACACAAAAGCTTGCACAAAAGTTATAAATTGGGTCCATCAATGATGGAAGGGCAATTATAGCCTTAGGGCCTTTGTTGGATTTCATTACCATGCACTAATCTTTTTAGAAAATATGTTAAATGGATTTTTTTTTCTTAGAGAATCCACTCCATACATTGGGGTTTAAATCTTGACGGCTCTAATCGGTCATCTCCTTAATCCTTAACATCTAAATACCAAGGATGCCATTTTGTGACGTCAATTGGTACTAGATGACAAAATTAATGGTTTCTCATCCAATTTTTTTTGGGAAGAGTTCATGAGTGTGTGAGCAACTTTTGCTAATGCAAAGCCCTTCATTACAGGGTTTTAATTATGGCATTCTGCATCAAAATCGTTCACATGAATCAGATTCATGAAAAATGTGGGCAAGTCACTCCGTGAACGAGTCATGACGACCTCTAGGAGGTCGTCATAACGTATTCACCGGTGAACAAAAACTCGTTCACAACCATTTGTTCGCCAATTTGCTGAGATATAAGAAACCCCCTATTGAGAACCTACATAAACTTTTTGCACAAGTATCTTAGACATTGAATGCACAGACAACAAAAGATGTCCTCTTATTGTACTGTACTTGACTACTTCTATCTCCTTGTTATAGTTTTGAATCTTAGTCTTGAAAATTATATATTTTTGAAGTTGAGCATGACTAGTGAAAAAAAAAGCTTACTACATCTAATTTCTATGCCAATTCGAAATTTAGGGGATTCCCATGTTTTAGATGTTATATTGCAATTGGAACGTAAGGCCTATTGCTAACAGTGCTATTGCTAACAGTGCTAAGGGCTAATGATTTTCCAATTTGTAATACAACACAGAAATATAATTAACTCCACAATTTTTCAAAGTATAATTTAGGGAATTGATATGTGCACACCGGGGTTGATACATGCACACCTCCTAGAGATAAATTGTAGATTTCTACCATCAAAAATCTGAATTTGAGAATTTTGAATTCAGATTTGGATTTAGAGACCATGGTTTACTCCAGAACCATTAAAAAAAGTTGTAATTAAATAACACTTAGTGAAAAAATTTAGTTAGTGAAAAATGTGTTACTTTTACTTTTGTTTGTAAAAAAGATAAACTTTTTCATTGGTTGTTGTTCAATTGCAAATTTTTCTGTGGTTTTAGAGTAAACCATGGTCTCTTTTTGATTTCAAAATTCTCAAATTCAGATTTTTGATGGTAGAAATCTACAATTTACCTTCCACGGGGTGTGCAAATATCAACCCCGGTGTGCACATATCAATTCCCATAATTTATACCTATGGTGAAAGTTACAAAAAAAAATCATGCTTATTTTTTTATATGGTATGAATTTTCTTCACTTTCCTTTTGAAAACTCATAATTATTTCAAGTTTTAACCATTAAATCTGAAAATTTTATGAAGTGTCTGCATCGGGTAAAAGGATTAATTGGTGCAATTTCGCACTACTTCGCCCCCTTAGAAATAAAGACAAAAGCTTGGCCTCTCATTGAGTACAAATGCTTTACCTGTCAACTTGGCCTAGATCTCCCAAAAATACTGCCCACGAGAAAATAAAAGCTACCTAAGTGATGTTATACAGCTACAGAGCCAGTTTTATTAGCCAACTGCGTTAACCCCTAAATCCCGAAAGGTGAAAAAAAAAAGAAAAAAGAAAAAAAAGAAAAAGAAAAAAAAGAAAATCAAAAGTCCGAAACAGCCGCTTTTTGATGATTTATTCAAGGTCCAAAATCAAAACTTTTTTTTTTGCATTCCAACCTTGCAAAGTTTAATAAATAAGTAAGACAATAAGTGGAAAATATTTCAGCCTATTTGACCTTGTGGATTAAAAGATTATAGCATTCATAATTTAAAAAAAAAAAATTGGCCCTGCTTGAAAGGGACAACAAACCTTGAGCTTTCTTACTTGATTTTTTTGTTCTACACATACTCAAATTTTTGGAGCATTCACAAGTACATGATGTTAGGTTCAATCATGCAAAATTCTATATACAATTGAAATATCTAACTTACTTCAAATGAGCCTGCTATATAAGGTGGTCAAAGAAACTATACACTAGCCAATCTTTAGAGTTTCTTGCATAGTCAAAATTTGTTTCTTGACAAATCTAAGTAGGGGAATGATGTAACCCCATATCTTCTACAAGTGGGATTTTTATTTTAAGAAATTTTCAAAACCTTGTAAAGTTATGCTAATTCAAGCTTAGCCACAATTCACAATCTTGAAGTCTCCTTCATGAACAAAGCAAGATAGAATGGAAGATTGACTTCCCTAATGCCACCCTATTCAATAAAGAAAAAAATCTTATCTTAGCCTCATGTTTCAAGAAAAATTTCCCAAATTTGTTTAGATTAGTTATTTAAAATTCTAGTTGTTAAAAAAAATCATTACAAATGGCTAATATTGGTTTCTGAAAAATGCTAAACACAAAAACAAAAAACAAAAAACCATTTACACTTTCTTTGCTTTGTAGATGAAGATTATCAATATTATTTTCAAAACATTCCTACGGCTGCACATACATTTGCCATTACAATTCTAGCGAAATTTACTCAAAATTTTGTGAGGTTGTGTCTTGTCATCATTGCAAACCACACAGTTTTGTCTCAAATTAGAGGTGAAGAGGTAACTTTATCTATTGGAGCTTCTTTTTTCCTTGCAATTTTTTTCCTCTCCAATCATGTAAGAGAATACATGATAAACATGTTTAACATTGTCATATGTAATAGGAAAGAAAAATAGTCCGCCAAGTCTCTTGCCAAGACCCCTACCAAGACCCTCACCTAGACCTCCATTTGTCAAGGGCAATGAGCAGTAGCAATAGAAAACTATGTGCAAACAAATTATAGGGTGCCTAAATAACATTTGAGATAAAAAATATAATTTGCTTTTTTACACTATAGGGTACAAAAATGCCATGACATTTCTTCAAACTACTATAGGGTATAGAAAAATAGGTCTGATTAGAAAAAAACTAGACTTAGGATACCCTCCTTTTTATTGTTTTTTTGGCAGAAAGTATTAACTCTTAAAATTTTCAGCAACCCAAAATAGGTTGATTAATTTTTAGAATGGCCATTTATGAACTTAGGAATGTAAAGAGTCACTTGAACTTTGGCTCATTTGAAAGAGAAACAAGTTAGCTATGTAGTGGTCATTTCAAATTTAGAAGAAGATTCACTATTGAATTTACAAAAAAAATCAAACCATGGGTGGTCTTGGAGTTGTAGTGTTAAATTTTGGCCCTAGATTTGTGAAAGGCTTCTATTTTACTCACAATTTTTGAAATTTAAGGGTGAAGTGATCACTATTGAAAGACCATTTTCTCACTCATTTTTTACCCTCAAAATACAAGACTTGTTTTTATGCACGTGGAACTTGGTTACCTTGAAAATGAGCGTAGGATGTCAACCTTTGAAAATGTTATTTGTCCAAAAGAGCCAATCAAAGCACAATTTCAACTACTCCAAAATATAGGTTTCCTTGTGGCACCCTTTACATTTTTGTTATAATCTTCCAATCTAACCTTTGGATTGAAACTGAACTTTGAAGAGATGATAAGAACTTGGCTTTCTACAAGATCTTACGGTTACTTTGGCCTAAAATTGACTCATTGTACTGCAAGCTCACCCTTTCATAACTTACAAAATTGAGATCCAAAACACCTTCAAAATGGCTGAAAAATTTAAGGGTTAAATGATGTTGCCTTGTGAGTGGCATACTCAAAGTGTTCAATAATTTTATACCTTCCTAGTAAATGAGTGTCATTGACAATTTTTATGGAAGATACATTTGTTGTATTGACTGTTAAGTTCTAGTTGTAAGTAGTTATTAATGGGGAAAAAATGTTTGACAGAAATTTAATGTAGGATAGATATTGTAGTGGAACATATTTTTTTAATCTAAATTACCATATCATTTATTCATATCAATTTAGAATTACAAGTAATGCAAGCCCCTTTTCAAATAATCCAAAGTAGAAAATTTTATAATGATAGCGTGTTTAACTCCTAAATGTACACAATGCCAAATTCCAATATTAAAAACACCACCTTCTAGTGTTGTGGGCATTTAGGGGTTAAAAAGAAGAAGAAGTAATATCTCCTAAAAAATACTTGGTGTTTGCACCTATCCCCTTATTTTTTCTACACATTGACCCCCCTGTAAGACCTCCCCCAAGTATAATGTTGAAGTTAATTTTGAACAATTTTTGTTTTGTTTGCTCCATATTGCCCAAGTAGTTTGCATCATTTCAAGCATCATAACTTTTTACTCAAGCATCCAATCTAAGATTTTTCTTTTCATACAAGGGTATTCATTGTATGCACCTTGTTTCCAAATTTCAAAAACACTTGCCTATAATTTACTTTGTAGGAACCTACCCAAATTTTCAATTGTTCGTTCAACAAAAAATTATCCTCTAGGGGTTAACTATATTCTATTCCTTAATTTCCCTCCATCTGGAATATATATATATATATATATATATATATTTTATGTGTGTGTGTGTCAAAAGATGTCATGACCATTTAGTTTTTGAATACACAATTTTGTGAGCGAAGATATAAAATTTTAAAAAATTGGCTTCGTCGACAGTTTTCACAGACCTCCAAGTAAATTTTGATTCTTACTATGTGTTTTACAAAGACTTTGACTTAATTAGATAATAAGCTGTCTTGTTTAGTACTAAGAGTTCCAACAAGTATATGCAATATAGGCGATTCCACATGTACCAAATCCCATGTCAGATATAGCTGCCCAAATGTAGCATGTTCAAAAAAACACATGTCATAACTTTCGACCCAGTGATTTCTCAAAGGGCAAGAAATTTGGTGCTGAAATTTTCATTGTGACCAATGATCATAAACGATTTCAAAATCTTACACACATTCTTAAAAGGCATTTTCAAGTTTTGCCCACATCACTAATTTTAACAAGTGCCCCTTTTCGGACCGATTTCACTTAATGAACACACAAAAGCTTTAGGGGTTAATCCTCAACACGCACAAAAAAGTTGCGATTTGAGTTCTACCCCATACTACCGGTATATGAGATGTTCCTCAAGGATAGAGGAAGGTGAGAAATTAGATTGACCAAACTGTACTTCAATGTTTAGTTTCAGGATGGTTCATTTTTTTCACCAATAAGCCTAAAAGGGCTTACCAAGGATTAAGGTGAGTTTGCAATTGGTACTAGGAGTGGAGTTGCTAAAGTAATATAGTCCAAAGATGAGCCTTTATTCATTCCCCAATCTATATTGGTATTCACATTTGTTATTGGTCAAGTGAATGCAAAAAAAATATGCGCTTAGATTTTTTCCTAAATATTCTTGCTAACATCATTCCTAGCTCCAAGTGCATATGCACTAGACAATGCCAAAGTTTGCCAAGTTATGAAATATACTACAATGTCAAGAGCAGTTGAACAGTATTGCAAGGCAAAGCGAAAAATACCTTGTAACACGATATTCATTAATTTGGGAAACGGCAATTTCCAATTTGTATGTCTCCTTAATTGAAATTCTCATCTTAATCTTGTTTGGCACACCTGTGAGAAAACAACTGATACTTTATAGATATTTTAGAAATGACAAATGTCTAAATCCAAATTAGTCACGAAGAAGTGGAAATAAAATGGGCGTGACATGAAATGAAAATGTGGCCAGAAGTCCCAAAATGTGCTGGAATTCCCAAATTAATGAATATTGTGTTTTGTGGTTGGATTTCAAGGTGTGGGTAAGTTTGTTATCACCCCAAACTTTATAACTCAATAATCAAATCACAATTCAATTGATAACAGTGAGATACATGCATTGATTAACCCTTGAAGGGCCCTGGGGCTCTGGAGTTACGGTACCAAACACGATTGCAACTAATATTTAGAAATTTAAATTAATTAAAAATTAAGTGTTACAACCATACATATTGAAAGGTTATATGATAATAGGTGCATATTTTTTTTTGAAAAACCCTCACATCAACTCAAATACGTCTGTACATATGGCCATACGTACTATCGCAAAGGACTTTCGTGGCATTTAGGGGTTAAGTAATATTGTTGAAGCTATATGAACCAATTGCTTGAGAAGCTCTCACAAGAAGAGCGTCAATATGTATTGTGTGTTCATAATAAGCTCAACACGTGGTGAAAAACTCATGAAGTTGAGTACAAATCTAGAATATTTTAAGGAAATACACAAACTAAGGGCACAAAATCTCAACGCAATTCCAAACCGGGCATAGTTCAGAAGTAATTACATACGAGAACACACTCACAAATATCAACACTCGTGCTTATGGCTTGCCAATCATTGTTGTTAAGCTCTTGCTAATTCCTATTAGACCATTTGTTCCTCCTAAAAGCATCTCCACCCTTACACGCTAAGAGCATCTTTAACGTTGCACTTCAAACTTGGCATATTAAGAGACTACATCTATTTTTAAAGAACTCTCAAATTTTTTGTTCTTCATCTTTGTATTGCATTTCAAACGTGCTTCATAAATAATAATTTGACCATTCACAAAGGGAAATGTAGGATAAAGTTCATTTAACTTGGGATGAAAAGTATTTTAAAGGGCCATTGCTTGACATGTTAGGATTGAGAGCCATGAGAGTATTTTAAGGAACTCGGAGCACTTACCACCCTCAAAGAGCAATGTTGAAGATACTCCAAGGGTTTAACACCTGCCATGCCATACTTAGATGATAAGTGCTTTGAGCCCCTCAAAATACTCTCATGGCATTCAATCCTAGCGTGTTAAGGAATGGCCCTTCAAATTAAACACTACTCATTCTAGGTTTATTGAGCTTTATCCTATATTCCACTTTGTGATTGATTATTTGACTATGTATGGGATAAATATGGTGAGCAAGGATGGAGAATAAGAATTTTGAGGACAAATAGATGTAAAATTTTAGCATAACAAATTTGGCAAGTAAAAGTGAAAATGCTCTAAATACCTCTCATCAACATCGTTGCTCACACATGCAAACGATATATTCCTAATTGCTTCACTTTCTACAAATAGAGTTGATCCTCCACTATCATCACAACTCCAAAATGCAAACCTTTTCTAGATTAGCCAAGCTAACTAACCAAATAATAAGGCAACATTAGCAAGTGTGCACTCCTATTTTGTGTCCCTCTTTGTAATTACTTTCAAACAATACATGTCAACTACAATTTATTGTGTGAAATTTGCTTCTTTTATTTTGAAATTTCTCAGAAACTCACCACAAAATTTAAAGAGAGGCACGTAGCATTTTTTTGGATTTTTTTGCTTTGTTTTTTACACAAATAAAAGAAGTGTCATTGCAATGGTAACAGTTTCATGATTCCCATTCCCATCAATCATCTCCTCTCTCGTTTCGCCGTTCAACTATCTGTCAGCAAACCCACATCTGTACCCATACCACAAACCTGATCACGTGCACCAGATTTAAAACAAAAACAAAAGAAAAGATGCTCATTCACAGCAACATTACTTCCAAGGCCACAGAGACATCATTTATCGAATGGAAAAATTTATGGATACCCCTGAAGTCTGCCATATTTGTATAAATATTTGTGATTTTTCAGAAATTGCACAAATACCTTTGGATCATAATTTTTGAGAGTTTGTTTTGTTATGCATGCTATTTCCTTCATGAAGTAAGGAGTGCAATAGAACAAAAAAAAAAGTAGCATACACAAGGGAGAAAGAAGTGGCATGCACAATAAAACAAACGCCTAGAAATTATGTTCTAAGGGTATTTGTGCAATTTCTAAAAAACTAAGGGTATCTATACAAATATGGCAAACTTTAGGCCGGGTATCCAAAAAAATTCCCCTTTATCAAATTACCCATCTCCTAGACATTCACACTAAGAGCATATCAAGCGTGACACTTCAAACTTGAAACTTCAAGAGATTACATACTTATTTGAAGGGCCCTTAAAATTCTTGTTCTCCAACCTTGCATTTCAAAAGTGGCCATTGCTCCTCCAAACTTGCCCTATAAATAATCATTTGACCATTCACCAAGGGGAATATAGGATAAAACACATTATTCATTAAATTGGGAAAAGCTTACACATTGGAAATTTTTCATTTTAAAGAGTTTTTAGGTAATTTAGAGTGAATATTAGGATGATTTCTTTGAGACCTTACATCAATGATGAAACACCTTGGAATTATTTTAAAAAACACACTCCGAGAACTCACGTCAAATCACCAAATATTCCTACAAATGCAAGATTTAGTATTCCCTAAATATGTTTTGGGAAAGTTCTTTTTCCCAATTTAATGAATTGGGCGTTTAAAGATAATTAAACTTAAAATGGATATTATTTTGAAGAGCCATTGCTTTGAGATAGTAAAATGGAGTGCCATGAGAGAAACTTGAGGGGGTTCAGAGCACTTATCATCCATGCAAGTGGCCAAGTGATGAGTCATGAACTAATTTCATAAGGCAAGGCAACCTAAATGCAATATTCACTGTAGTGGGGTTACTTGAAACTACCAAATGAAAACCGGTCATTTTTCTCCAAAAACCTTAATCTTATTTCTATAATAGTCTTATTTCTATTAGTTGGGTAGTTGGGTGTTGTGCCCCAAGAAGATTAAATGGTGGTTATGGTCGGTTATTTCTATTAGTTGGGTAGTTGGGTGTCTATACTCCAAGAAGATTAAATGGCGGTTCTAGTCGGCCTCAGGGATGGGGTATATACAAAGATCAGAGGTGGCCGCGGGAGGAGGCAAACTGCTTAAACTTTCTTGCACAATAAACTTTTGTTGGAACGGCAGGTGCGCAAGTCCACTCGTTAGAGTATATTACAATGGAAGTATACAAGTACTAGAGGAAATAACTAATGCATACTAAAGTAGGAGGCTAGGAGCACCCATTACCAACATTGTGTCTAATTGGCGTCACTCTCTACTTAGGGTAGTCATTCTAGAACTTAAATTTAGGTATACCATAAATAGCTTATTATCTTGGTCAACAACAATAAGCTATCTATGACTTCCTTAGATTTACGTTCTAAAAAGACTATTTTGAGTTGAGAGTGACACCATTAGATACAATGTTGATAATGGACTTAGTGAAAATCTGGTTGAAATTGAAAAATGCCGGATTTGAGCAGGTGAAGCTAAAATTTCCACCCTGTAGGATTTTTTTTTTGCCAACGAAGTTCAAAATCTCCCCGTACCACTGCCGAGCCGGTGCTGCAGTAGGACATATTTAATGCTGGCTCTACTTTTGCACGAGGTGGAGCTACTCAATGGCGTCGGCACGGGAAGAAAAAAGATCTTGTCAGCGTCTGCCCTCGGGAATCTGAACGCAAGCGCTTCCCCTAAACCCCATGACGACCCTCCAACAGGTGTGTGTGTGCTCAAGCTTGTCCAGAACCCAACCCCGAGTGGTTTTGGAAGGGCGCTGTTGGAGCCACCTGCGACATCCCATACAACGCAAGATCCATGCGTGGTGTATCAGTACCAGTCTACCAGAAAAATCGGAACACACTGTTTTGCACACTGGGCATTGAATTGAACGACCATGGTTCTCATTCATTCATTCAAAGCCGCAGCAGCAGCAGCAGCAGCTGTTACGAAGAAAACTGTAAAAGGGCTCTGTGACTTTCACATCGGAAGTGTTGCATGATTCGCCCATTTTGTCAGTTTGTGGTTGTCGTGTATTTCTCAACGGAAAACACACACACAGACTCCAGAAGGATTTCCACATGCTCGCCCCATGGGAACACTTATTAACCTTGGGGCTCCATCACGATTGTGCAGTTTTTTTTTGACGACATTGCTCCAGAGTCCAGACTTGGTCAGTGACGAGTGACGACGACGTGCTTGTTGTCTAAGTACGTCGTTCCCTGCGGAGACAGAAACTTGTTGGTGTTGGTGATGGCCTGTAGGTGAATACGGTGTATGATACTCACAGACTCCCACTCGCATTGTTTTTTGATCTTCTTCTTTCTGGATACAGTTTAGGTACAAACTGAAATTTTACATCGCCTTTGAACTTGGAGGAAAGAAAAGAAACGGGCTCTCAATAGGGGTAGTTACATCTTCTCCAAGACAGACGCTTGTTGGTGTTGGTGATGACAGGCGAATAGGATGTATTCACTTTCAGTAGCATCGTTTTGATCTCCCTTTTTCTGGATACAAGTCAGGTACAAACTGAAATTTTACATCGCCTTTGAACTTGGAGGAAAAAAGAAACCAGTTGAGAGGGGTAGGCATATCTTTTCCGAGAGTCAAACTTCAGTGAAGAATGAGACGGGTGGAGTGAAAGTAGGAGTCAATGGGAGCAATTCTTCATGGAAGAAGCTATGTGAATCCCCTTTTGTGAGTAGTGGAGAACGGAGAATGGGGAATGCCTCATGAAGAATGAGAACGGGTGGAGTGAAAGTAGGAGCCAACAGGGGTAGTCACAACACTTTTGAGAGCTGATCTGGAGAATGAGAATGTAAGCGTGTCGCGTCACTGGTGGCTGCCGGAAGCTCCATTGGACTTTGCAGGCTAAACTTCTCAGCTCCCTGTTACTCTCCTCCAAAGGTGAAGAATGGAGGCTATGAAGTTTAGCAAGCTAATGATTCACCACTGGCTGCTTGGTTTTCCCACATGACTACTTGGTTTTGCCCGGCGATGTAAGTCGCTCCCTTTCCTGATTGGTCGAGGAAGAAAGTTACCCTACATTCTATGTTCTCATTCTCCAAACGACACAAATGGGGTGACATAGCACCTTTACAAATAACTTGCTCCTATTGGCTCCTCCTTTCTCTCCACAACTTCTCAATCTCCATTCTCTTTCCATTCTTGAAAGTGCCGTGACTACCCCTAATGTGAGCAATTCTTCATGGAAAAAGCTAAGCAACTCCCCTTTTGTGAGTAGTGGAGAACAAAGAATGGAGAATGGTAAAAACAATTACTGGATTACTAAAAACAAATAGAGTCACGCAAAGGTGAACAACAAGGATGAAAATGAGATAGCTGTAAGGTTAACCCTTGAATGGCCCATTAGCCATCTGTGACCGTATGTACAGCCGCATTTGAGCTACTTTGAGGGTTTTCTCAAAAAAAATTTGCACCACCATTGTACAACCCTTCAATATGTATGGTTGTAACACTTAATTTCTAGCTAATTCAAACTTCTGAATATTAGTTGCGACCATATCTGGATACCATATCTCTAGAGCCCAAGGACCCTTCGGGGTTAAAAACTTGTGCGCTAGGTCTTCTTAGCCCAATTGGTAGAAGAAGAAAATTGCTCCACCTTTGGAGAATGGACCTCCCGCCAATTACGGTCGGTCTACTATGTAATCATTTTCTGAAGATTGAGAATGCGCCAGGGAAGGTGTGACTACCCCTAATCTTGAAAAGTTTGGGTCCACATATGGCAACATCTTAGCGATCAGATTGCAGGTAACCCTTAGGAAAGATTTGGCAACCACGAGCTCTTCTCTCTCAATCATATTAACGCAAAAACCAGTAGCCAAGCATGATCAACGAGAAATACCGAAAAGAACATTCCATTGCACATGCAAATTCCCTGTATGAAAGAATTTCTTTCTCCCTCGGAAGGACCTAAAATCTCAAACAAATGCTGGAACAGAAGCTCTTACAGCATCCGCACCCTTGTACGTTAAACATGTCCCCTCAATAGCACTGGGTATGGTGTGTCTCACTGCAAATGTGTCAAAGATGTATGTAAACCAAGGCTCACTCAATTATATCTTGAACACCAGAATGTTTAGGGTTTGATGAATTGGTAGTGCGCTCAAATCTTGGACAATCAAATCTTGATGATTGGTTGACACAAGAGGCCCATGCACAATTGAAGCTCAACACCCTATATAACACCATATTCATTAAATTGGGAAAAAGGGTACATTCTGGGAATTTCATAATCGTTTTCAGAAGTTTGAGGTGATCTCAAACCGAGCTCAACATTTTTTTTGGGTACATGTGTCCTCACCTAAGAGGAGGGATTTGCAAGGGAAAACATCTTAGTGGCTCAGACTGAATTTGATACCTTCAAATCTAACTTTTTGGGTTTGAGAGGGAGTACAAGTTGGGACACCCGTTTTTCCCAATTTAATGAATATGGTGTTCCATCCTCCGTGATACGCTTCCAATGCTTGCTTGTACTTGCTTGTACTTGCTTGAGGACAAGGGTGGAGCAACAAAGATTTGAGCAAGCCCAAAGATTGTGAATGCACACTAAATACTGTGCTCCAGGTTGCGTGCAAGGGTGTGGATGCTCTTAAAGCAGGGAGTGAGATAGAAAAACGATCCAGAAATAATTACTGAACACAAATGATCTTATGAAAGCACCGATCCAAGGAGAAAAGCGTAATTGCAAACCTGAGTGAGAGAGGCCGTAGTGGTTCGCAAATCCTAAACAGAGTTTATGGAATCAACCTCAAAAGCCTACAATACTATAAATGAGGCTCAGGGAACTCGTAACTCAAGTAATCAATACAGCAATCATAATTACCCCACTCTCTATCTAAAAATCTCATGATATTCCCGGTCAGTTAATAAACGGACTCCTAATTATGTGTTTGTAAAAATCATGATCAATGCCACAAAATGGCACTTAATTAGCAAACTTGCCGCCAATTAATCAATGACACCATAATTGAATGAAAGGTCAAAGGGTATGATTAATTGAAAGAAGCTTCAGTAGTAATATCAGTACTTGTTGGAGAAGTCCATTAAATCCTAGAATCCTAATTCAAATTCTTCCAAAGGCGTGCTTTTGCGATTTCAAATTTGGGTTTGGGCGGGGTCTCAGCAGACTGTGGCATTTGAGTTTGGCGCCTAAATTGGGGACTGTTTAGGGTTGTTTTTGCGAGTTGCTGCATTTGAGGCACTACTATAGAAGGTTGCTAAAGTTTTTTCTCAGTGGATTTGTTGTAATTACGGAGGTGCTAGAGTTGGCGGTTGCTTGAGTTCTTTGAGATGAGCAGTGGGCAAATGGCTAGGTCGCTTATGAGTGCGGCGGAGTGATTGTTGCACTAAGTTAGACATACCCATTCGTAAGTGACTTCAAATTTGCATCCTACATTTGAGGTGTTAACCATACACTCTTGAACCCAAAGTGGCTATTTGTACAAGCAAGTCCTATCACATGTTGATTGCTAAACTGGTTTGGGATTGGAATCGTCAAGTGCCATTATAAGAACACATCCAAACAATTTCAGTGTTAGTTTATAATTACTTTTAAAGTCCTATGAGCAATAACTTTACCCTCTAATATAAAAAAATTTCCACAATACCCTTTTCCATAGAAATAACGTTCCACTATAGCTTGTTGGAAGGCTAACCCTCAATATTGTTTTCCTGAATTTTCAGAGACCTTGCGGTATCCTAATGGAATGGATATGTCTACCTTATCAACCTTTCTTTAAGTCGTGGTGAATGTGAGGATATTATTGTGATGTGAGTGAAAACGTAATGTGATTCGAGATAATTGTGACCCAGGTTTTATCATTTTGTAAGTGGAGCTTGGAACGTGATTGCAGATTTTACACTTTTGTGTATTAATATCGAGGCGATGCCGAAATGAAGATGTTATACTGTACGTGCAACTTGTTTGTAAAAATAGACGATACAACAAATGTCTGCAAGAATGGTCATGATTGTGAATTATGTAAACATTTGCAAATATTTCTAGCGCATCAGGATATTCTTAACTATTTGGTTTTGTTGATGACATGGTGTCAGTCATAGTGTTTTTGAGTGGATAGTTAGGCTTGCTCCCTGTCTGTTATAGCACTGAACACCAACTAATACAAACTCACTAATAATATCTTGAGCCATTAACAAACCTAACTATGCAACTTTTGCACCAGAACCACATATTAGTCTCCGACTTCGCTTTCAAAAGTTGAACTCAACATGCTAGTAAAAGTGTAATCAAAGAAAATAAACTTTGAAAGATCACTGGATCTTAGATTTGAGGTTTCTTTCTATCTATATATAAAAGAAACCCTCCGGGTTAGAGTTTTGGTGAAGGCACTCATTCTAAAGAGAAACTATTGTGATGCAACTTCCGCTTGGATTTGAAGAAACCAATCTGACTAAATGTACCCACGCGTGGTTTCCAGCACGAAAGTAGGCCTGTGCAAATAGTATTCCATACTTGGGACTCAGCTAGCTCCATTTCCTCTTTTTTTTGGGCTTGCCCTGCCTTTGCCTGGCCAACCTGCCCATAAAATTTTGGGCACAATATCCATTAATCTACACATTGGATTTCTTTTGTAACCAGACAAGGATGAAAAAACCTACCACTGATCAAAGTTTTGAGAACATTCATTGAAATTTAATTTCATACAACTCTACTGGTCAGAGCTCTCAAGTGTCCATTCAACAAACACTTGGGCCTATAAAAGAAGTTAAACAAAGTTTTGAACTTTAATTTCAAACCTCTTCTTTACATAACTTGAAAATCGCAAATAAAAACTACAAAGAAGTAGTTGCGTATGTGATTATGAAAATTAATGCAACTCCAAACTGAGTGGGTTGTGCTTGCCAATTGTAACAATGGCGTTTTTACTGTCAAAGCTTCCTTATTAGCTAAAAATAGAATATAAATCAATAAGATAACACTGTTTAGACTTAAAACCACAGCCTGCAGGTTAAGGTTTTAAACAAATTTCTTTCCAAATCAAAAATTTCACACAAAAAACTTGTGTATTTCACAAACACAAACTAGAGAGTTTTGGTTAATGGCATCGCTAGAATTTGGCTAAAATTCTTACACGATTGATACAAAATTTTAACAATGCATATAAGCAAATCAAAAAAAGAGAAATTTTTGTAAGGACCCTTAGTCCTCCAAGAAAACAACAAAATTAACAAACAAGAAAAATGCTCCAAAAACACCGTGGACACACAAATGCAAGGTTTCAACACAAAGATAAACTTTACATTAACAAAAGTAGGTGGTGTGTGGAGTGGTTGGCCTTTTGTACTCTTCTTCAAGGCCTCCCTTTCTTTTAACTTAAGATTTTTTAAGATTTATCTCATGTTTTCTAAAAGCTTGAATGTTTTTAAAAATGTTAATCTGGAGTAAAACTTTAACTAAAAAAAACCTTAATCACAAATGAACTACGCCATTGGCTACAAGAAGTCAAAGTTAACTCAAGTTGTCCTCATATTTTATTTTTGACAAGTCATGAATCCCTAAATGCCCAAGTCCTTTTTTGAGCTTCTAGAGTTTTGTTTTAAATTGAACAAAAAGCCACCATTTTGATAAGTTGTATCAATTTAAAAAAATTTATAACCAAACAAATTCAAACCAGGTATGTTAGAGATCATATGGGAAAAGAAAACACAACAATATCACTTATGGATTGAAGATTATAATGTTTGATCATGAGGGTGTTAAAACTATGAAAATGACTTGAAGTCTTTCAATCCTCTTTTCACACGTCAAATCTAAAAAGTTGGTCACCAAAAAATTATGTGGTTAAAGGACATAATGTACATAACTTCAATCAATTTATGGCTTTTCAAAATCTCTACTACAATTGTTTTAAATGAATTTCTTGTGTAGGATTTTCTCCAAGATCCAGTGTATGTGAGGCTCATTCTCAACACTACTTAAAGTCAAGATTGCAATGACACCCTTGCACAAAATCTTGGATAGAAAAGTCACAATCAATCTTTTTCAAAATCAGGTTTTTTATGCTAAAACTAGACTTCAAAAAGAATATACCAAAAATACAAACTTCTAAAAATAACAACTTAGTTAAGTTTCATTGAACTTCAAAATTTTGTCGATACCAAAATTTGGTGCCTCAGGCATTTAGGGATTAAGACTTAAAAGTTTATAATGGTCAAAATTAAGGAAATACAAAACCTCAAATGAAGTTATTTCTCTTTTATAAGAACTTTGCCTTGTTTGACTTGTCACAGGAATTGTTGAAAGAAAAGAAGCTTTTACTTTCAATTGATTTGGATGTCACATGCTTTTAAAACGTCAATCAACACGTGAATCTTTTAAAAAATTATCAAAAACAGTTGGCATTGTTTGTTTAAGTACTTGTTTTAATCAGAGTGCCTTAAAACTTGTTGAAGCGTTTATTCAAACAAAATGTTATCTCCTAACTTTAAATGAGATTTTATTGCAACTTAGTAAACTTCTAGGATTATCTTATAGTTGGTTTATGTGGTTGATTGTCCGAACAAAGATTTTCTGAAAGTTGAAGAATTTAGGAATTTGCATGTGCTCTCCCATGGAACTTCATAAAAGATTGGCATGCTTATACTTTTACTCTGCATTTTTTAACCCCTAAAGGATCATGGCCTTTATTCTGTCAAAAGACACTCAAAACTGCCACCTCTATGGCAAAGAGTAAAAAAGTTTGAAAATTAGGCATTTTGTATATTTGATCATAGGATCTTGTACTAGACTACTATAAGAATGTGTTGTACAAAACTCAATAACTTTAACCCCACATATTGGAAGATATGTGCATTTAAAGTGTAAAAAAGAACTTTTTTTGCACCTTGCTTGACTAGATTTTTTATTTTTGAACATTTTTAACTTAAAATTTTTGCACCATAGAGTTTGGAATTCTATCTTTGCATGGTGGGAAGTTGAGTTGGGAATCTTGGGAATTTTTTTTTAAAAGAAAAACTTAATTTTCATTCTTTAAAAAAACATTAGGTAGATGAAGGTATGAGATTGAACAAAAACTTAAATTGTTAACAACCTTAGACTGGAATTGAAATGCAATAATCCCAATGGTGAGATTGTTCTAGAAAGCAAACTTCACTCTCTCCAATAGTTTTTTTTGAAAAAATGTTAGACCTGCATTCAAAAATGAAGTTTACAAGTTATATTTTCAAGAAGATGCTTGAGTTGCCCAAAAAACAAGATTGTCCATAACTTTCTCATAATTAGTCCAAATGGAATGAATCAAAGCTTCAGATGTAGACAAAGATATAATCTATAAGAAAAGAGAATTGATTTTTTTTTTCAAGTTTTTATAAGAATTTTTTTTGCTGCCCCTAGTCCCCAAATTTGTGCTTATTTGGGCATAACTTTTGCTCCTTGGCATCAATTGGAATAAAAATTATATTTCCCAAAAGCTAATGTGTTTTTCTATCTTCAAAAAAAGTTTCAAAAAATTAAGACAAAAATTGAAGCCGTAGGTACTTGCCCAAAATCCCATTTGTCCCCCAAAGGGACAATGGTCCTTTAGGGGTTAAATAGACAATTGAAATCCTGCTGTTTTGATAGCTATCATTGACTATAGTTAGATTTTAATTGAAATTGCTAGTATAGATTTTTTAATCCAAAATTTACTACAAAATCTTGAGTTTGTCCAAAGAAAAAAATCACGTGATTCAAAATTCTAGAGGTAACTCCATGTACAACTAACTATTGGCTAATACTAGTTTTAACACCATTTTTAGGGATTACTTTTACAAAATCTTACTAAAAGATGCAAAATTAGAAGAACAAGAAGGTGTAAGTCCAAGGTGTCAATGTAGAGGCTCACAACTATAAACCCAAAAAAATCCTCATCTTTAAAGTGAAGTTGTTGTTTAGTTATTTATTGTTGATTATGTAAATGTTAGGGCTTTATCTGATTAAAGAGTGGTTTGTATTATTGCAAACCAATCAATTTGTCCAAAAAAGTTTCAAAAAATGTGAATGAGGTTGTGGGAAATCTATTTATCAAAATTAAACTTCTTTTACATCACACAACAATGAATGGAAATTAAAGGGGTAAACACAATGTGATGGAAAATAATAATGATTTGTCTTGGATGTGATGACCATGTTGTTCATTTAGAGTCTGTATCACTTTCTGACTTTTCAAATCTAAGTAAAACATGGTTTTAAATTTACTAGGTTGTAAAGGAGTAATAAGAAAATATTACGAGTTTTATTGGGGTTTCATGGGAAAACTTAATTGGGCTTAGATCTTTGGTTGAATTTTTGTTTTTACAGCACCCAAGTCTATGAGCAAAGTCTTGCTTTCTTAGTGCCTAAACTTCCAAAAGATGTCACCATGTACATATCTTCAAGTGAAACACAACTTAAAAATTGAAATATAGTAGTAAATTATAAATTTTTGTTTTAAGCCCCTAGGCCAATTAGGTGTCAAGAATTTTAAGGGACTCAACACTCGGAGATCATAGTATAAACAACCCTTAAGAATTTGTATGATTATATTATTCCTTGGTTGGCTTTAGATCACATGGGACAAGGTTTTTCACTTAGAGAAGCTATCTCAAGGAAGTTTGAGTAAATAAATTATTAGAACCTAGAGCAAGTGCTACATGGAAAAAGCCTCTGTTAGCCTAGATGCTTGTTCAATATTACACTTAGTCAAAAATCCTCCATGTCCTTTGTGAGCCCCTAATTTAGCATCAAGAGCTCTAGATATATTTCTTGCTAAATTAGGATAGATTTAGTATTAGTTTTAGACAAAGTGACCATTTATGTAACAACCTCTTGCTCAACATCTATAGGTTCTCAAAATGTTGCAATTTTTTTGCACATAAAAACGTATTATATGTAAATTGTTGAATGTTGTCAAAACATTTTATACTTTATGTGTCACATAAGGTCTTGGATTTTTGTGCTCAATGTTACACAATTTCATGTACGATTCTTTAATTGTAGAGAAACAAAAGAAACTTTTACCCATTTTGCTTTGTAGTCTATTGTAAATGGTAATGTTCATTGACAACAACATTGTGTGAAGAAGAAAAAGAAAAAAAATTTAGTATTATGACCGTTTTTTTTAAAAGGTGACAAAAAGGACTTCAAGAGTATCCAAGATGAAAAAAAACTGTTGATATTTTTATTGTACATAAAACATTACAATCCTACACAGTGCATATAGAGATGTTGTTGAAACAATACACAATATATCATATAAAATCCAAAATAATACTTCATGCTGTATAGTAAATTGAACTTAAATGCATGCACCATCTCAATTTATTTATTTGTTCAAATCACATGTCAAAAGTCAAATTTTTGAAACTATATAAAAAATGCAAAAGAGACTTCATTTTAAAAACTTGTCTATACCTAGAAATACTTGCACAAAATTTCAAAAATCATGTACAATTTACTACTCCCTATGTTCTTCTAAAAACTTCCAAAAAACTTCCTTGCAAAGGATTAACTATGTTTTTAGTCTTTGTGCTAGGGACACATGCATTCTAGAATCAATACATCATCTACCAAATATATGCAAAATCTCCAATTTTAATATTGCCATTTGGACACTCAAATTCCATGCAAAAAGTACCATGTTTGTGCATGCCATTAGCTCCTCATTGTTGATGATTTAATGATTAGTAGCAACAATGGTACCTCATATGGGCAAGGCCAAGCTTGCTAGGAGAGGAATGCCCCCTAATCGCTTAACTTGCCTCCATGAAATCATTGAACATGACAAATGCTTGTTCAACTTTTGAAATTAGCAAAAGGGAGCTTTTTAGTGGTACAAGAAATGTGTCTCACTTGGATGTTTTAGAGGGACATAGGGAGTGCTAATGTAATATAACACATTTGACATCTTTCACATGTTTGTATTGCAACAACAAACAACTATGATCAAGAAGATTCTAAAAGACAAATGACATTAAAACAAAATATTGCATTTAAAAACATTTTATTCAAAAATAAACAATAATTCACTCAAACCCAAAAATAGAATAATTGCTCAAATTTTTCTTCTTTGTAAAACAATAAATTTAAACTTAAGAAATTTTGAGTTCCAAAATAATTGCATAAGGGAGCACGTTTTCTCCCGGGTAGATCACTTAGCGCATTTTACAAATGACGTGCGGCATAATATAGGGAGGGTTTTATTTATTGGAGATAAAAATTATAATAGAATTACAAATGATAAAGGGAACATTCAAAGTGGTAAATCTAATATAAGTAATATAGGGTCCCTAGAAATATGGGACATTGCTTTTTTATATATATAATATAGCGGTGATATATAAGGGTATGTTCACATTTGGTATTAGGAGGGGTATTAGGGTGATGACTGTACTCTAAAGGTATGTTCAAATACATTCAATTTTCCTTTGCTAATACCCCTCTTAACAGCAAGTGTTAACATATCGTAAGAGTATCCTATGCAATAGCACTATTGGGACTAATACCCCTCTTAACAGCAAGTGTTAACATGCTGTAAGAGTATCTTATGCAATACTGTTGGGACTGCTGTATTTAGTATGGTCTTTTGGGGCTCATCCTAAATCCCTATCTAATAGGACATTTACTATGCCCATGAAGTTGCAATTGAAGTTGATTATGGAAATAAACAAGTGATGCTGGGGCTCAAGCTCTTTGTTCTTCAAGTGATTATGAATTGTCTTCCTTTCAAATCTAGTACATGAAGTTCTTTCTCATGATTTGCTTTTGTGTGTAGTTGCTTGTGAATTCTTTGGGTTGAGGAATATTCTTATTCCATTGTATTTTTCAATTATAATATGCTCTCCCTTTCATCTCATCACTTTCATTAACCCCTAAAGGATGTTGATGTATTGTGTAATCTCTCTTGTGTTGTATACAGATGGGGTATCTAGGTAGCACATAAATCCCATTGGAATTGTAAATTTTAAACCAGTCATAAACATTTTTATGATAAGCTAGGATTTTTTGGAGAATTTTTGACATTTGTCATATAACCATTTTTTCAAGTACTAAATGATCTTTTTATGAATATAGATAACACTTTTGGCAGGCAACATCCTTTAGGGGTTAAGAATTTATTTTTTCCCATATAAATAAAATAGCCTAGTAAAAAATGGTATCTCTAAACTTGTATAAGTAATTATAGAGTACCCTAAAATAAGCCGATTTTCAAATTTATATAATTATAGAGGTCTTATTATTCTTGCCTAGGAAGTAAATAGCCCCCTATAAATTACCCTCTCGCCGCACGTGGGGTACCCAAACATACAAAGAGTGATCTACCTGAGCATTTTCTACTAGAATGATATGTACATATACATGTATAATACAAAGTTTGTGAAAATCCAATCCGTCAAACATAACAAAGTAGAATTTCTAGAGTCTCTCAATCTTACCACAATTTTAAAATGATCAAATTTATAAAAATTAAATTAAATGATAAGGTCAACGGTTGAAAATTTGAGAAGAGTTTGCATAGCTGACCTCAAAACTTTAGACTTAAAGCACATGAGTATGTTCCTCAAATTTGGAATAGATGGACTCTCATTTATACTTTAAAAAAATCACTTGATTGGAGTAACGGGGGCTTCTATTTCTGCTCCTGGTTCTGGTTCTGCTTCAAGCGGCATTTTTCTAAGCCGCATCCTTTGAGAACTTTACAATTATTGTCTTGTATTTTTCCAAGACTTGTTTTAGGAGTTCAATGAAAGAGATCCACCAAATTGCCACATTGTTTAGTATTTTCAAACCTTCCATTTCCACAACTTCAGCAAGTCTAGTAAGTTCTTGATGGCGCTTGGGCAAATTGGAGAAGTTAAATAAAGTAACTTGCAAAGTGCCTCCAACTTGTGCACTATCAATAAACTGGAGAGTGCCTCTACTGTAAGGTTGGTGTGATGAGTCATGTAGTGGACTCCAATGACATACAGAGCAATCTTCTATTTGAGCTTGGCATTAACTCTAATTTGAGCTCGGCAGTAACTCTAATTTGAGCTCTTTGGAATAGCGATGCGCCATCCGCCTCAAATTAAATAAACTTCTTTTCAATCTTCTTTGCAAATGTTATTTTAATATTTAAATGTGTTTCACAATTTTAGAAATAAAAGATTCCACTATATTTTATTATCGTAACTATTTTTATATTATCTTAACCCCTAAGCGCTCAATCAACCATTTTTTGGTCGCTGCCTAATTTTTGCGGGCTACCCGAGATGAAAAAAAACTTAAAAAATCCTTAAATAGAGCATCAAGTCTACTTTCCAACCCAACTTGAATCATGTCAATCCAAGTTAGACTCCATCAAGGAGAATTTTTCAAAAATAAACACTTTAATATTTGTTGGTGTTATAAAATTTACTATTTTGGGAAACCAATGATGTTCTCTCCTTTGAAATGATTACATTTTTGGAGTTTATGATAGAATGTATGTTTTTAACCAATCAAACCAAATTTTAAAATCTAAGAATAAAATTTGTAATTTTGGTGGATATTAAATGATAAATGCTTCTAAATTCATTAAATAAAAATCCAAAACTTTTTTTGAATGTTTGGCTATATGGATAATTACTAAATATCATGATTCTTGTTTCCTCTTTTGAAGTAAACTTCATCAAAGTTACATAAGTATTATTTTATAATACATTTACATTTTGCCCTTACCCCCTTGGGTGTTTAGGGGATAATAGATTCAAATATATATAATCTATAGGTTTTAACGTTTTTTGCATGGCAATAAAGATAAGATGTATCGATCCTTTTTTATTTTAAAATACTCATATTATTGAGATACTAAAATATTTCCACATTTTTTTTGTAATTTCAATCTAAAAATTTGCATGTTGCTATTACTTTTTTTAATACATTATTTGTTACTTGCTAATGAAATATCAAGTATGATTAAAAAATAAATGATAAATATAAAATAAATATGTTTTACATATATGTTATTTAAATTACTGATTATTATTTAAAAAATGATGATAAAATTAAAAACTAGTTTGCAAAGTATTTAAAATTTATAAAGCAAGTTAAAGTTTTAACACTTTGAACTTGTTTTTATAAACAAGAAGTAAGTTATTATAAATATATTTAAATAAATAAAATAATTAATTAATTATCAACCACAAGACCAAGTTTAGTGATGCCGTACGTTTTAAATATATGAGTTTTTAAAAAACAATTACATATGATTTTTTTTAATAACAAGGAATCTTTTGTCTTCAATTGGCTACAATAACATGGATGTTTTTATAAAGTACATTCACATATTGGTTCAATTCAATTCTTGTATTATTTTTGTTAGCAAAAAAAGAATCTTACGCTTAAAGTACTTGAAATTTTTGTCAAATTTTGGTTAAATTTGTGATTATTGATATACAGTCTTTTAAAATATTTCCATATATAAATGTCTCTAACATTGCATGATACAACTAAAATATAAGTTGCTACATTAATTTTTAATATTTTGCAGCATATTGCTGCCTTATTTGTATATGTATGAAAAATTAAAAAAATTGCAATACAATATTGTTATCATATCTAATTGAGTATTGTCAAAATGCACAATATTTTCTGTTTGTATGATAAAACATTATTGCTATGTGAATTTTTTCTTTATCCTAATATTTTGACACTTCATTTGTTTTACTATAAAAATAAATTCTTTTGAATTCCTTTCAAAAAATGAATTCGATTTACTATTTTATACATTTCTTTTAACAAAATTAAATCAATTTATACAAAAAATGATTTTGTTAGAATGAATTTTAAAAACAAAACCTTTTGTTGTGTATATAAATATATTATTGTAAGTAAACAAAATCTTAAAAAACTAGATGAAATCTACTTAGATTATGTACTTTTTGAAAAAATTTCACATCTTGCATAAAAATGTAGTAATTCAAGACAAAAATACTAAAAAAATAATATTGGTGGTAAATGCATCAATTTTGAAGATACTGAACATGAAGATTATTGTGGATATGAAGAACTCACACATAAACTTGTTAGTATGGAAGCTAGAGCAAACAAAGTTAAACAAAATGATCTTTTGAAAACTAGTAAATTGTATGCTGCTAGATGGCGATGATGTGTATTTATTTCTTTGGTTGCATAGTTCTTAAAAGCAAATTTAGTGAATTAGGTAAAACAAAGTTACAAGAGATAACAACAAATCTAAACTCATTGGAGGTTAAACTACCACATGAGTCATATTTGACAATTGGCTTAAAAAAGGAGGAATCAAACAATCAAGACACTTTGAACTATATTTTAATTTAGATTTTGTTTATAGTTATTTATATTACATTTATACTTTAAGAAATAATCATTTAATTATCTAATATTGTTATGTAAGTATAGATATATGCAGGCTTTACATTAAGACACTATGCTCCAAGTAATGTAATTCAAATAAATATTATTAGTCTTAGTGAATGAAAAAAAATAGCAAACACTATTGTTAATAAACTTTTATTTATTTTATGGAAAATATTTTTGTCTATTAACACCTTCTTCATACAAGCATGTTCAAGTAGAATTAGTAATCGTGAAAGTATCAACCTTAATAAACACAAAATTTGATATTTTGTCAGATAAAGAAATAAAATTAAATGAAATATTTAATTATGAAGTTTTATTTTTTTAATAATTTAACCTATATCTTACAAGATTTTAGTAACTCATTTCACAATGATAATGATCATAATACTTATATGTTTTATATGTGGGCCCCAGTTTCTACAAATAATGTTAATTTAAAAAGTAAAGAAATTGAATTTTATAATGAAGAGAATAAAGTTCTAGTAGGTTATTATAAAATTTGTATTGATTTTAATTAATCTGGCTATGGTTGCATAAAAGTTAAACGTCAGAATCCCCGTACATGAGGCGCTTACCCTACACTTTGAAGCCCTTGTGAAAAGAAGAGCACCGTAGTCAAAGAAGAACCGGAAAAAACAAAACAAACAAACAGGAGGAATACCAAGTGGAAAGAGACTACTGCCATACAAAAGCATGAATGACACTGAGGTACAGATTTTCCCTTTCTGCTATTCCTGATTTGTGCCATGAACTCTTTTACACCTTCCCCCAGATAAGAAAGCTCGGCCAATACTGTAAGCCTTGACACAACTGATGCTGGATTGAACAGAGGCCTACAAACAAAACATTCTAGTTTACAAGCAAAGCTCAGGAGGAGCTTGGCACTGTAGAAAGAAAAAAAGAGAGATAGATAGGAAAGAAGGGGGTCACTTCGGTGCTTGAAAAGCAGGAGGAAGCGGGGGTGGTTTGAAGATACCACCCTTATAATACACATCGCTACATATGAAGATGGCGCCCTCCTCATACCGGATGTCTGCATTTTCTAGGTCCACAGCTGGTAGCACGGGCAAGGGGAAGCCATGTGCCAACCTCTTGTTCAAAATGGGAAGAATCACTCTTGAGATGACTGTTCGCAACGTTGGCTGCACGGAATTCCATTTGTTAGAACCGAGAAACATGACAAGGTGGTAAAAAAAAGCTTCAATACGAAAAATATGCTCTATTTCAGAAAGTTAATCACACGTAACTGCAATCCTTTTAGCATAGTTTCTAGGGAAAGTTTAATCGATACCCCTGAAGTTTGCTATATTGTTCAAATACCCCTGGTTTTTTAGAAATTGAACAAGGGAATTGATATGCGTACCACACCTTCTTGACTATCCATCCCACCATACCCCGGGGTAAATTTTAGATTTCTACCATCAAAAATCTGAATTTGAGAATTTGGAATTCAGATTTGGACTAAGAGACCTGGATTTTGTCTAGAACCATAAAAAATGTTGCAATTGAACAACACCCAATGAAAAAGCTTAGCTGGGGGAAAAGTATAACGTTTACTTTTGTTTATAAAAAATATAATCTTTTTCATTGGGTGTTGTTCAATTAGATTTTTTTTTTTGTGATTCTAGACATAATCACGGTCTTTGAGTCCAAATCTGAATTCCAAATTCTCAAATTCAGATTTTTGATGGTAGAAATCTAAAATTTACCCCCGAGTGTGGTGGGATAGTCAAGGTGTGGTACGCATATCAATTCCCATTGAACAAATACCCTTGGATAATAATTTTCAAGCGTGCGCACAAAGGGAGAAGGAAGTGGCATGTACAACAGAACAAACGCTTGAAAATTATTATCTAAGGGTATTTGTTCAATTTCTAAAAAACCAGGGGTAGTTGTACAAATATAGCAAACTTCAAGAATATCCATCATTTTTCCCTAGTTTCTACCATTAGGCAGGTGGTTAATATTTGCTACCGAAGCAGAAAAGAAACCCAATGCACCCGAGAATACATCATTTGGATGCAATACGCAAAACTTACAAGGGTTCAAAGTTAGATTGGTACATAATTCAAAATCAGCATAAGTTTTGGTGGTTGAGCTGGTGTATGTTCTCGAAATCAATATGTACTTAGGGCAAGATTTTGAGTTATGCTTCGGTAGGAGGTGTGGTTACCTCACTGTTAAAATGCAAATGCTGCTAAAAGTTAATACATAGAGGTAGGGTCCGCAATCTACTGCAGTCGAGCAAACAAGAGTCTGCGTCTACTGGGTGGACGTTAAAGCTTTTCAAACGCTTCCTGTACGAGATGTATGAAATAAAATGAAGTACATCCAAGTTTGGTTATAAAGCAAATTTTGTCTATTCTTCAACTATGCTCTGAATCAGTGATGGGAGGAGAAAAATAAAACTTGCAAAAATGAAGATCTTATGTCTGGAATCGTCTGAAACCGTAATTTATTTAGTTTCAAAAGCGCCAGATCTACATGCTTCATCTTCCCAGGCGCTTGTAATGGTTGTAAGTGTCATTCTGATTAAAACACTTCCAACAATTTGGGTGTAATATTGAAAAGGGAAATTTTCGATGGCATACCCTGAAGTTTGCGATATTTGCATAGATGCACTGGTTTTTCAGAAATTGCACAAATGCCCTCTAACCATAATTTTCAAGCGTTTGTTTTGTTGTGCACGTCACTTCATGACCAATGTTGAAGCAAGGAGTGCAACAAAGCGGGAAAGCAGCAGTGTGCGCATAATTGAGAAAGAAATGACAACAAAATAAACACTTCAAAATTATGGTATGAGGGTATTTGTGCAACTTCTGAAAAACCAAGCGTATCTATACAAATACCGCAAACTTCAGGGGTATCCATCAAATTTTCCCTTTTCAAAATTACACCAGAATAGATATTAACCATTAACAAAAGTGCAACAATACATGGGAAAGGGCCAAAGGGGTATTTATCAAATACAAATGAGACTCACCTGAAGGAGGTTAACTGGGAATTTGCCAATGTCGCTCCATTTCAGTTCGAGGGTGAGGTCATTAAGCGTGGTTTCAGCCGTGATGTTGTTTTTCACGACATTCACAATCGCATCCATGGACAATGCCTACCGAGCCACAAACGCATTTATCAGAGAAACGGACAATGCAAGTTGCAATAACAGCTAAATTCCAATAAAACCAAATTCGTTAAATAACACCAAATTTGTAAAAAGAGCACAAAGCCATATGCACCTTTTGCTCCCTCTTGTTATCTCATTCCATCAATGCAACCTTCAGTATTATATCCATTATACTTCGAACATGGAATTAAAGCTGGAGCGAGACAACTATCCACCCCTTTTCCTAATATTCTCAACTAGCCTAAACCCATGCCGAGCATTGGAAATGCAAATTTTTGGTGATACATATTACAGTTCGCATTTCCAAGCTGTTTACTGAGTAATTCTAAAGAACAAAGCTCTCGAAATACAACAAATAAAGATAAAATTAAAAACTTCTTTTATGTAAGTTTAAATTTTTCAACCAATCACAGTACTTTTTTTTTTGTCTCTCTCGTTTCTGCCGTATGAAATTGTCCGCTGACTTCCTTTTAGATGGTTGTTTTTGAAAAAAGCACCACATAATGAGAATTTACATTTAATGCGAGCTTTTCAAAAGTCACTTGCAATGTTAACGAATTTTATCAGGGAAATGTATAGTGTATGTGGAGGTTGCATCTGCCGTCAAGGAAAGATGTAACACAGATATTTGAGGTAGAAACTCACCAAAGAGATGCAAGCTACAGGCAGATTCTGTCCATCCGTTTTCACCCTCAAAGTCAGTTCAGCAACAGCATTCACGGTGGCGCCATCGGTTTGAAGCTGCACCGTGGGTGCTGCTGAACAAGCAAAGTCTAATGCCATATCCATGTTTGGGTATTTCTTGTATAATTGGGGTATGAGCCACCGCCAGAAGTGAGTGTTTAACCATGACTCTTGTGGAAGCTCGTCCACTAGCCACTCCAGAAACCCATTCTGCACAAAAGAGCTTCATTGGTTAGTTATGTACCAGATATCAACACCCTATACAACGCCAATAAACCCTTTGATTTATGTCATAATAGAAAGAGCAAGGTTGGTACATCTCTACCAAGTATTTATTTTTTAAAAGAAAAAAACAAGGTTTAGTAAATGCCCAAACCATGACTATTTTGTAAGATAACTTTTTATCGTAAACCCTACGCCGCTACAAGGCAAGCAGCCTCAGAGGTGAATATGTGATTCAAGCTTAACCTCTCAATGTTCAAATGGCTAAAAGTAGGCCACTTCGATATCAGCAGCAGTTGAAACGAATAATATAAAGGTCTTCAAGGAAAGGCAACAAAACAGAAAGAAGAAAACATACCCAACAACTCTGAAAAGAAGAACTAACTTTCAAAGGTCACCACAACCATATACAGTGATGTTTGGACAAGGTCAACCTTTGTAAGAGAAACATTTGGATAGTGTCAAGGTCCCACTCTCTTTCTGTTCTGGGCCTAATTAAATGGAGTGTCTGTTTACTATCAATGCTTGGATATGGTCAACTAATTTTTCTTGCCCAAGGCATTGACCTTATCCAAGCATCAGTGTACACTAAATAGTGCAGTTAGGTTGCCTTAACAATTAGGTTGCCTTACCTTGGCAAGACTCATTGCTTGGCCACTTTGAAGGCTCATGCAACTCTTCAGATATTAGGATTTCATTTGATTTACAACCTGGACGCCGCTAGTTTGTATTTCTGCAACTTTGTTGTTGTTGCCAAGCCCTTTAAAATTTGACTATTGCAGTAATTATTGATGAAAATTACTGTAGTACCAGTAAGTATTTATGTAGTGTAGAATGTAGAGAAATTACTGTGGGGCAACCTAAATGCACTATTTAGTGTAGTGGACTTTCTCAATTTAGTACAAAAAGCAAGGGGAAAAACCATGGTACCTCGTAGTACACAGCGGCAGCCGAGTTAATAACGTAGTCACAAAGTGCAATGGTGACCATCTTCGTGGAGTCGCTGCAGAACAGTCCTGGTTGCAACCCATGGTCCGGGACTGTGAAATTGAAGGGTTTCAAAAGGGAGGTAAAATCCCCCTTGATTCCCACGCTGAAGGACGACGAGCTCAACAGCGGATCTCCCACCACGGTCACGTCAATAGCTGAAGCATCATCAATCGGTAGGTTGCGAGGAAGGGCTTGCAGGTACTTATCCATCTTCTCCACGCTCTTAAACATTTGCTTTGAAATCGCAGTTTCAATTGCTGCACGTATCTCCCCATCAAATGCGTACACAAACCTGTCGAAAACAACAATAGTTCCATTCAAGTTATCAAATAAACCAGGTACAGAAACATCCTAGCCTTGTACTTTTTGATTTGAAGGCTCTATGGTTAGTACTACACAAACCTGTCGAAAACAACAATAGTTCCATTTGAGCTATCAAAAAAACCAGGTGCAGAAACATCCTAGCCTTGTATCCTACGATTTGAAGACTCTATGGTCAATACTACAGTAGCATTGCATAAGCATTCGTGCCCTAATCAACGGTATAACAAAAAAAAAGTCGATATTTTAATCCATAAAAACTCATTTTTATGTTGGTATGGCAAACACATTCATCTACCATGACAAACAATTTCAGCAGCTCCGACAAGCTCTAAACGATACACTCGCTTACACTAATTATTGTATAAAAGTTTTAACAACCAAATTCTATTTTGCTTATAAAGGTTGCATACGTTAACACCTTAATCAACTCTGTTATTAAAAATTGTAAGGGCATTGTTGCAGAAGAATTTTTTTTAAAGTTTTCCAGAAGGTACGAAGACTTGTAGCATGCGACTGTACTGTACGTTCTGCTTTCTAGACTTCCGACAATCACCTCAGTTCTAAATCTGAAATTACAATATATAGTCTAAGTCAAACATGTACCCCACTGATCCACAAATCCATCTTTGCTCTATATAAAAGCAAAAGAGGGTGAGGAACATACAGCACTTACCATTGATAAAGCCATGATCCACCTCCACTTAATTCGATTTCAAGGTCATCAATGTAAGTTCCACACTCAACAACTGTCAAAATTAGAGTCCCGTTCTTCGCTGTAATAGTAAACGATACACCTGCTTGCATGCCATTCACCTGCAGAGCAACAAACAAAGGAATTTTTCAAAACGTTTGAGTACCAGAAGCTGAAACTGAACAACATAGAACTCAAACATTGCTGATTGCGTAGTCATTGGTGCTTGGATGAGGTCAATGCTTTGGGAGAGAAAAAATTGTTGATCATATCCAACCATTGACTTTAATGAAATACTCTATTCAACTAACATAGAACACAAAAAAGAGAGAGGGGACCTTAACATTATCCAAACGTTTCTCTTACAAAGGTTGACCTTATCCAAGCACCACTGTATTTTAACGTTTTGGTATGCATCATACGCATAGTTGCTGTCACTGTGTCTAGGCCTATTCAAAACCGGAGTCCACCAATAGAAAAAAACATGTCCTAAAGCACTGTTCCACTGTAATCAAGCCATTTACCATAATGACTGTAATCAAGCCAGTCACTAGCCATTGTGGACATGTAATCAACTCATTTAACAATCATTGTGAACGTTTACAGCCGTTGTTTATGCACATTTTTCTACTGGTGGACGTCATAGAATTGAAATAAAGGTAAAATAGATCCAAGTTGGAAATGCCAACCTCAACGTCAGCCCATCCACCATCGTTGACAGGCCACGGAACATACGAGGCGGAGTACTCGTAATACCAATGGAATCGGATGCGAGCTTGGACATCGCCTGCAAAGATAGTCACAGCCGTCTGCTCCATATCCACATCGGAGTAGGAGACGTTCGCCCCGGACAGCAGGATTTGTGACAATTTCGTATCAAGCCGACCAATAGGGGAATCAACATGCGCCCTGATATCAGGCAACACCAAAGGCGTAATTTCCGCCAGGATTTCATTCACCAACACTTCCTTCACGTAGTCGATTCCGGAGTTCGAGAGTGTGACCATAATCCCTGCCACGTCGGAGTCTGGAACATCACCATCAACTGAACTACTCTCGGACCTCCCTTCTTCTTGCTCCACGACAATCTTGAACTTCGGGTATCCGTAATTGGTGTCGTTTCCACGCCTCGCCAACGTCACCGGGAGGAGCACAAGGGCGAGGAAAATGAACACTACGACTCGCTCCATTGCTCGCAGGTTTATTAAACCTTTAATCAAGGTAGGAGTAACATAATATGGTACCACTACTGAATCTTTAACTGAAACCCTAATGGAAACCCTAATCGGAAATTCGGTGTTCTCCTGGCCCGGCGATAGCTCGGAAAAAGGCGCAAACCAGTGCAAACGAGTCTCACGATTGGAAGAGGAAAAGAAGGCAAATAACTAGGGTTTGAATTACACTCTCGAGCTTCACTTTCTAAAAATTGAACTCGAGTGACCTAGACGTCACGGAAGTGCATGAACAACGTCAAACAGAATCATCAACAGATTCTGCAATTAAAATCATTAACATTTCGGAAAAAGGCACATTCAAACGATTCTCGCGATTGGAAGAGGAAAGAAATGCAGATAACTAGGGTTTGAATTGCACTCTCGAGCTCCAACTTTCTCAAAAATTGAACTCGGGACCTAAACGTCACGGAAGTGCGCGAACAACGTCAAACAGAAGCAACAACAACAGATTCTGCAACTAAAATCGGCAACAGCTCGGAAAAAAGAAGGCACAATCCAATTCAAACGAGTCTCACAATTGGAGAAGGTAAATAACTAAGGTTTGAGTTGCACTCTCGAGCTCCACTTTCGCGATAAGGTGACCTTAGACGTCACGGAAGTGCACGAACAACGTCAAACAGAAGCAACAACAACAGACTCTGCAACTAATTAAGTTAAAATCGGTATCCTTCAACTCACGGAAGCTCGCAGTTACGAAATGGATAGACTGTGAGTTCCATTCACCTCGACTCTTTTGTAACTTAAAAGAGGCCGAGGTTTCTTTCTGTGGATCTCATCACAGTCCCGCACTCACGAGAGTCACGATGGAACAACATTTGATGCCTTTGCTCCGATTCCTGCTCCGTCGTTACTCGTACACAAAAGTTTGACCAATTATTTCACTTTTTGCCGTGTAACTTAAAAATCGTGTGTTTCTTTTGCTTTGTGATTGTTTACAGAACTGTAGATTTTTGCACACGCGAGCTACGAATCAGAAAATCAGTGCGAAAACCTCGCATTCTGATCTGCGGTCGAATATTCTTAACCCCTAAACGTCCAGAAGGACGTTTTTTCGTCCTTTGCTTCTGAAAAAACATTCTGCACGGCAGAAGAAAGCAGATTTTCATCTGATTTTTTTCCATAAGTGATCGCATGCTCCATTAAGGAAGGCAAAAAATAACTTCATCAAATACACTCATAGTTTTAGACAATCTAAATTGTGAGAAAATCCATACTGTTCTTCCTATCAGCATGTATTGTTCACTTTTGGAGTTAGTTGGGCACTTGCTACACCAATCATAGTTCTAAGATTCTTGAAAATCACTATAGAAGTCACTGTAGCAGGCTGGCCACAAGGATGAACCCGACGTTTAACAGTTAAGCGTTTTGGAGAACTTGTGATAGCTCCAAATTGTCTGACACTCCACAAACTCGCCAAGTGGACGAAAAACGTTGGGATTGGGATTTTAGGACCCGTTCAGATTTATCTCAAACCTCATTGGTTGAAATATTAGTTTTATCAATGGAAGTGTTCACATTTAGGGTTTGGCTTGTACTTCAATTTGTCATGTCACCCATCAATACGTACACGTCAGCGGACAAGATAGTGAAACTTTGGGGCTTGTTCTAAGGGTGGTTCCAAACTTGTCCATTAAAGGAACACTCTTGAACGGCACACCCAACAACTAAATGACGTGGAAGTGGTCCTAGCAGATGAAACACTGGATAGGATGCAAGTTTTTGTGTTTTGTTTGACCACTAGTTTGAACTAGGCCTCAGCAACCAATACAATCACAACTAAATGACGTGGAAGTGGTCCTAATAGATGAAACACCAGATAGAATGCAAGTTTTTGTGTTTTGTCTTACCACTAGTCTAAACTAGGCCTCACCAACCAATACAATCACGTCAATAAACAAAATAGTCAAGTTTTGGGGCTTGGTACAAAGGTGGCTCCAAACTTGTTTGGTAAATGAGACACTCCTATTTTATAGTAACTTTCTTTTACAACACTCTTGAATGATGTGGAAATGCTTTGAAAAATGAAAGACCGTACATGTTGCCACTTCTCATGTTTCATCCTATAGCTAGTCTGAACCCAGCCTTAAGCCCTTTTACCGTGAAGCTCAACTCAAATCCTTCATTTATCTTTGTTTTACCAAGCACCGTAAAATTATTAGTTACCTTCTTAGATTGACTTTAGGTGAATGATATTTGTATCTAATTATACATGTGATGGAATTGTACACTACATTTGAAATATTTTTAGATGGTGTCAATGAGCGAGAAGATCCAAAAAAGCAATCCAAGGGCAACCGAATGAAATGGCACAAAAATCAATTGTTATTTGAATCATCTCAACAAAAATTATACTAAATATTGCATTTAGGTTGCGTCACTAATTTCTTGAAATTTACACTATAAATATTCATTGACACCACAATAATTTTCATTATTAATTATTGCAATAAACAAAATTTAAAGGGCTTGGTAACAACAAAGTTTTGGAAAAACAAATCAACAATGTTTAGGTCATAAATCAAGTAAATCCTAGTATATAGAGAGTTGTATGCACCTCCAAATGGCCCAGCAATGAATTATGAAGTAACTTTTTAGGGGTAAGGCAACCTAACTATTAAAGCAACATAAATGCAGTGTTTACTGTAGCTTGATCAAAATGGCTAATTGAAATATAAATATAAAGGCAATTTTTGATGCATGCATTCAAAAAAATTGTTGAAAATGAAAAAAATCAACTTTTTGTTTGTGAAGCTCAAAATCTTCTTGGACATTTTATTGAAGAGTACCTACATAAACATTATCATCTTGTAAGAATGGATTCGTACTTTGGAATGTAGAGTGGTAAATTGAAGGTGCTCATATTAGGTGACTGTAATTGATGGTTTTTTGATTTTTTGGAAGATGATTTCATACTATTTGATAAATTTTCATCCAATGCACTAATTCATCATATTTGTGAATGCGCAATATTAGAAGCACTCTATAATTAAAAGTTGCACATAAATTTTTAATTCCAAAGTTCTCTTAATGAAAATCTCAAAATTTTCAATTAGGAAATGAAGGGGTTTGGAAAAGATGAAAAGTGACCTTGCATTGATTAAACTAAATTCACCTAAAAATAGACTCTAGGCCAATGCCGTTGTGACAAAGTGCATAACACTATATTTAACCTTAAACCAAGTGTGCAAATCCCATTTATTGCAAGAAAATAGGATAATTTCTTTTTATTAAAGCATGCAATTGTCCCAACTAGTGTTTGGGAAGAAGTTTTAGCTTCACCGGTTCAAAATTTGGCATTTCCCAATTTCAACCAAATTTTCACTAGCATGCATCAAATATTTCCTATACAACTTGTGTATGTATTTCTATTGTAATATACTATAAATAGATGGAGAAAAACAACATTTTTTTGTCTAATAGTTTCTACACTGAATATTGCATTTAGGTTGCCCCACACTAATGGTTGACCATGCTTGGATTTCACATGGTTTACAACTTGAACCTTGCTAATTCTTTCTGCAGCAGTTTTGTAGGGGTTGCAAGGCCCTTTAACCCCCTCAACGCCCAAGGGGCTCAAATTGCGCCCCTCTAAATTTTATTCATGGATGTCTAAAGTTTTTTCAAGATTCTTTGAGTGGTTATTGTTATATTCAAATTCTTATGAGGTCTAGTTTTAGCATCAAGAGTTGGATCTTGAAAATGAATTAATATGATTTGTCTATCCAAGATTTTGTGCAAGGGTGTCCATTGCAAATCTTCACTTTCTAGTGTTGAAGGCTCTTGGAAAGGAGCGTCAAGTACACTAGAACTTGGAGAAAAAAACACATTAAAAATTCATTTAAAAAATTGTAGAATAGATTTTGAGAAGCTGTAAATTGATTGGGGTTATGCATGCTATACTTTACATACTCATATTCTTTAGTACCCTCAATTTTAGGTTTGAGATGCAAAAAGATGATTGAAAGACTTCAAATCACTTTCACAGTTTTAACACCCTCATGATCAAACATTATAATCTTTCAATCCATAAGTGATATAGTTGTGTTTTCTTTTCCTATGCAATCTATAACATGTCTACTTTGAATTTGTACGGTTACTTTTCAAAAAAAAATGATAAGATTGATCAAAATGCCCGCATTTTGGTCACTTTCAAACAAATTCTGAGATACTCCAAAATTCTAGGGGCATTGAGGGGTTAAAATTGATTTTTTTGCATTGAAAATTATTTTTACAGCAGTAAAACAATATTCAATATTCAGTGTAGTTTCAACTGAATTTTTTTGCAGTTTCATCGAGCTGACAATACACTAATTGCCAGTTCTCCCCGTATACTGGTGCCACCACATAAAAGGTATTAGAAAAGGTTAAAGCCTTTTCCTTTGCAAATCCCTTTATAAAATTTAACCCCTCAACGCCCCTCCCTTTCCGGCTGGTTTGGTGCCTTTTTGGACATAGGGGTGTGCTTTCTGGAATTCTGTTCTCAATTCTGGGTTTGGTTTATTTTCACAGTTGAATCAAGTTGAAGACTTGTTGACGATCAGAATTCGCTTGATTTGGCTTGATTTCACCGTACCGATCCTATTTTTATAGCATTCAAAGTCAGAGGATCCTCTTCGACGGAGGGTGAATTTCTGCGTGTCTTACACTTTCGAAACACATGGCCGACGACTGGGTGCCCATAAAATTCCCAAACTTTTTGTGCATCATCCTGCATGAGCTGAGAAGCAGCTACAAAATTTCGACTCATTTCAGTGAATTTTGACTAACTGGGAGGCACATATGGCAGCCTGTGTTTCGGTTAGCAAGCACGGAAGTACTGATCCAGCCGGTTTAGGCGACCCGGGGAGAACCGACACGTGTTAGTCCGTTATGGCTTGCTAGAAAGAACCCGGTGAGTCCGGATGAAACGCACCCCAACCCCGCCGCGGCCAGACCAAGTGTTCGGACCACACAGTCTCCCCCAAAACTTGAGGTTCAGCAGTTCCTTTTTCCTGATCAACGACTTAGACAAACATGCGCGCTGATCTGATCAGGGCTTCCGGTTCGTTGTGGTTCCTCTAAACGCGTACCCAACGGTTCGCGACCGGCTATACCCGGTCTAAATCCGGAAATGGACACCAACTGTCATGTTCCGGAATAGGCTGGGGCCTAATCGAGGCAAAATTGCAAGAGATTCCCTAAACATTAGAGTATGGGAACCAAAAAAATTGGTGAGGCTTTCCACAGCGCCCATGTTCTCTTCCCCCACCGAATGCTTTTTCGAAAATCCAGACACGCTATAAGCCAGACCAAAAACAGTAACAGCGCGTTTTGAGCAGGAGGGGCCTTGAGGGGTTAATACTTATACTAGGAAAGCCTGTTTAAAAGACTCAACTAGCTGCATATGTTTCATCTACACTTTCACCAAAGAAACCACAGTAGGAAGGATTGGTAGCGTGTATATAATCACATATGAGATTGCAATTTCTTTTTGAAGGGACAGAATTGGTCAACTTTCTCCTGCAAACACTTTGACACACTTGCCGCATTGCCCAAGTCTGGTACTAAAATAAGATTCAAATAGAATCGCAAATATTATTCATTCTTCCAAAAATAACATTTGCAATTCTATTTGAAATCATGTTCCAAATTATAAAACATCATGAATTATACACCCATCAAGAGCGGAGAAGCTCAAATAGGGCTCCTAAAGCTTGAACATCCATATCTACAATTAATTGGTTGATCACGAGGCTTATTCTGAGTTGAAAAAATTTATGGGTTACACAATCTTCTCCTGCCCAACAACAAAGCAACACGTTGGCTTGAAACTCGGATTTGCCAACTCGGTTGCTTAGCCCTTGGGTATCCCCGGTTGACTTAACCGGGGTTACGTTAACTCCGGTTAACTTAACCCCGGTTAAGTTCTCCCTGATGAAGTTAACCCCGATGAAATTAACCCGGGTTAAGTTATCCCCGATTAAGTTAACCACGATTAAGTTAACCCGGGTTAAGGAACTGCTAGAGACGAAAGCTGTGATCACCAAAGGCGAGGACGACGAAGATGGCAGCTCTTCGGATTAGGGTTTAGCCCTGATCGACGTTGCTTGTATTCACAAACCTCGTCGACGTGAAAGATGCGTGATCACTCTCGCCATAGCTAACTGAACGATGAAGAGACTTGAAGCACAGTCCAGAGATCTTATTGCAATCTTTTCTCTGCCTCCGGTTGCTTTGACATTCAGAGAGAGCACTCTGTTTAGCGGTTTTTGCAAGTTCTGATGTTCGGATTAGGGTTTGCCATCGCCAGAGCTGTGATTGTGCGACGTCGCCTTCATGGTTGCGGCTGGTTCATCAAACTGAGGTACACGCCCGCTCGCTGAAACCCTTCGTGATCGGCATTCGTTTTTGGTTTCGTGTCGGCAACCTCGGGAGGAGTTGGAGTTGGATTTGGAGCTCCGTAGCCAATTGTGACGGAGCTGTTGGTGTTGTGAGCCGGGGAGGAGGAGCTTCGGAGAGCGCCGTAGGTGTGGTCTTGGTCCAGAGCGGCTTGCAGGTGCATTTGGTGGTGACTCACGGGGCTCTCATCGAAGGCCCGCTCTTCTTGCACTCCGAAGTAGCCGTAGCTGCCTGCTCGCCGCACCATTGCGTCGTCTCCTCCGTATCTGCCAAGGAATCGTTCATACAATCGGTAAGTGTGCAAGGATTCATGATAAATCGCCCCGAGTTTCTCGCTAGGGGTAGACACAGCTTCTCGGAGAATGAAAAAGAAAAAGAGAATGGAGGTTGAGATGTTGTGGAGAGAAAAGAGGAGTCAATACGAGCTCATTCTTTGTGTTGTGAACAGCGTAAGTGGGCGCCAAGGTTTAGCTACAAGCTAGAAGGTTGATTTTGAGAAATGGAAAAAAATCAGAGGAAAATAAGAGAATATTCTTTATTTCTATAGGCTTAGCTGGGAGTATACTCTAGACAATTAGGTGGCCCAAGAGAATGTAGGATATTGGCCGGTTAAGCTAAAAAAAAACTCCCCAGATTGTGGTCATGAGGATGGTGTGACACCCTATTTGTTTGTTTGTTTTGGAGAAGGAGAATGGGGAATGATTACCTGCTTTCAAAAGATGCAGTAATTATTACCGCACTCTCCACCAACGTGGGTTGCAAGATGTGAAACCTCTCTTGCTAAACTTCTCACCGCCCCATACTTCACCTCTAGAGGTGAAGAATGAGGTGGTGAGAAGTTAGTTTCACACTTTAACAAAAACGGAAGCTTCGGCGGCCCACAACAAAGCAACACATTTGCACTCTCATCCTCCACAATTGGCCAAGAAAGTGCTATGACTACCCCAACAACATGCCAAGGTGAAACATGGATTGTGTTGTAAGATGTGAAACCTCTCTTACTAAACTTCTCACCACCCCATTCTTCACCTCCAAAGAAAAAGAATGGGACGGTGAGAAATTTCACACGCTAACAAAAACAAGAAGCTCCGACAACCAACAACAAAGCAAAGCAACACATTTGCTTTCTCATTCTACACATGACGGCCAAGAAAGTGCTGTGACTACCCCTAGTCCTGCCGATTTCTGCACTCCAGAGCAATTAGGTCACGAATCATTCATTACCTGTAATCCAAGGGCAGAGGGTTCAACTTCGGATCTAACTTGGTCCCGAATTTGTGGTCATCGTGGAGGCCGATGTGATGTCGCAAGAACTGCGACTCGTCGTCGTCGTCGTCCTCGATTGGCAATCCCTGGTGACCGTGTCCATAGCCAGCTGCCATAGCCTGCTGCTGTTGCTCTATGAAGAAGAGCTGCTCGCGTGTCACGTGGAGCTCGTCCTTCAACCTCGCCACCTGGTCAGGGTTCTTTTTTTCAGTTTTTAGGAAGTGCCAAAGTGGCGATTGAAAATGTTCTAGTGGTGCTCCAAATTTCAATATTCATCCACATCTTGATAAGAAAATATCACATTAGCACATAATACATGTATATAATTTGGTTTTCATCCACAATTTGGTGATTTAATCAAAGATTTTTTTTAATTTGAAGCTTTTTGGCAATTTTGTCCAAATAATCATGTTTTTTTTTTTTTTTTCTATGGGCTTGGTGCCCGTCAATTAAATTTGGTGCTTTTTTGCTGAAAAAAAAAAGGGAAAATTTCATGGATACCCCTGAAGTTTGCAATATTTTCATAAATACCCTTGCTTTTTCAGAAATTTCACGGATACCCTTGGACCAAAATTTTCAAATTTTTTTTTGTTGTGCATGCCACTTCCCTTCTCCCTTTGTGCACACAATATTTCTTTTTTGTTATGTGTGTGCACAAAGGAAGGAGGAAAGTAACATACACAACAAAAAAATGCTTGAAAATTTTGGTCCAAGGATATCTATGAAATTTCTGAAAAAGCAGGACTATCTATGAAATTATTGCAAACTTCAGGGGCATCCATGAAATTTTCCCAAAAAAAAAACACTGCACCTGGTTCTGCAGCACCGTGACGACGCCCAGGCACCCGTGCACGGGGTCCTTCTCCCGCGTGTCCGCCTCGTACGCGATGGACTTCACGGTGTCGTCGCGCTTGCTCGGGTCCACGTGCTTGAGCAGGCGCAGCAAGTTGCTGACGCCGAACAGCTTGTGCACGTTCACAAACCTCTTCGGCTGGTCCGCGGGGAAGAACGGCGATAGTGGACAGTCCGGCGAGCATTTCCTTCTCTGGTACTTGCACGCCGCACACGCTGTGCTGACACTAGGACTGCTACTTGTTGATCCCGTCATCGCTCACAACCAACTGCAAAAAAACTCTCAAACTCCAATCTCAGCATCTCTTAACCCCCGAGCACCCCAGCGTCCCAAATCAGGCCTCTCCATAACCTCAAACTTCAATCTCACTCAAACTCCAGTCTCAGCATTTCTTAACCTTTGAGCACCCCAGCACCCCCAGATCTAACCTTTCCATATTCAACGACCTCAAACTCCAATCTCAACATTTCTTAATCCTTGAGCGCCCTAGCACTTCAAACTCCAATCTCAGCATTTCTTAATCGCAGAGCGCCCCAGCACCCCAAATCTAGCCTCTCCATATTCAACTACCTCAAACTCCAATCTCAACATTTCTTAACCCCTGAGTGCCTCACCGCCCCAAATCAAGCCTCTCCATATTCAACAACCTCAAACTCCAATCTCACTCAAACTCCAATCTCAGCATTTCTTAACCCTTGAGCGCCCCAGCACCCCCAAATCTAGCCTCTCCATATTCAACAACCTCAAACTCCAATCTCAGCATTTCTTAACCCATGAGTGCCTCACCGCCCCAAATCTAGCCTCTCCATATTCAATGACCTGAAGCTCCAATCTCAGCATTTCTTAACCCCTAAGTGCCCCAGCACCCCAAATCTAGCCTCTCCATATTCAACGACCTCAAACTTCAATCTCAGCATTTCTTAACCCATGAGCACCCTAGCACCCCAAATCTAGCCTCTCCATATTCAACAATTTGTTAACTTTAATTGTTATAATTTTTTGATCCGTGCAATGAATGCTTACCAAATTTTTCATACATCTGCAGACCCTAAACCTTGTGCAATATCAAAAACTAACTCTCCTAAATGTCATTTTTGAACTTGCAACACCAGATAGTTTGCAATGAGGTCCAAGTGTCCAACATTACATGCAATGAGGTCCAAGTGTCCAACACTACATGAATTTGAGCTGGGCGCTCAGGGGTTAAACCCTAAAACACCAAGGATTCATGGTTTGATTACTACTAATCCGATTGATCACATACTGCCAAACAGGACCAATCTCTACACAGATTCAAAACTGCTACAGAAGACGCAAGCAAAGCAATCAAAGACGAAGAAAGCATATCAGCTCCAATTCAGATCTCGAAACTGCGAGTGAGTGAATCTTAACAAAGCGAGAGAGACGATGTATGAAATCAATACTCTCGCTACCATAACGCGGACGAATCAAGACATCGCCACAGGGAAACTTGCAAACTAGCTTAATCGAGACATCACCATTTTGAAATCCGCAAGATTCAAAAACCTTCAAAACTTGTAAGAGAAGCTCTATGAGCTCTAGATTTACACGCAAGGGCGAAGGGATCATGGCGTAGCGTACTTACAAAGGCACCGCGTCGTTATCGTCGTCGTTGCAGCTCAATTGGCAACCAAGCAATCTTGCGACAAGTCGATCTGTGAGACCATTCATAAAAGACTCTGTAGGGGTATTCAATTTCGATCGATCGCGAGGGTTGCGAAGATCGACTAACAGATGAAGGGATGCTCCGATTAGCTTAGAGATTCGGTGTCGGAGGTGGTGGTGAGATCGTGCGTGCGGGATGGGTTCCACTGAGGGGATTGGAATTGAAGGGGAGGGGGTAGAATTGAGATGATGTTGTTGTTATCCATTGGTTGCTTGGGGCTGGTGTTGTGAAGTAGAGTGAGTGAGAGTGGGAGTGAGTGAGAGCGTGGAGAAGTGTCGATGGAGAAGAGGTTGGAGTGGAGGCGGGGATGGCGAGCAATCGCGGCGAGGAGCGAGCTGCGAGGATCTTTGAATCTGCATCGTCACTCCGGGCGGATGAATATTGGATGAACATTGGATGAATTTGGGATGATGTTGGATGAATTATTTGTAAGTGGTTGGATGGTTTCTGTTATAATTTGGTCTCTTGAATGCCTTCTAGGCTTGTGGGGATGTGCCCCTTGAACCCACCAGAGGTGGTTTCTTTAATAATGGAAATGTTTGAACAGTTATAATTTGGTCTGTTGGCAGGCATTGTGTGTTTAATCCCTGAAGGGCCCTTGGGTTCTAGAGATACGGTATCAAATACGATTGTAATCAATACTCAAAAGTTTGAATTAGCTGGAAATTAAGTGTTACAACCATACATATTGAAGGGTTGTACGATGGTGGGTGCATAATTTTTTTGGAAAGCCCTCAGAGCAGCTCAAATACGATTATATATACGGCCGTACATATGGCTAGAGATGGCCAATGGGCCGTTCAGGGGTTAACTCAGCCAGGAAAGAAAAATATTGAAAGAATGCTTGAATGTTGTTTAGGGTAAGGCAGTGTTCGGGGAGAAGCGGCGATTAGTGTATTGTGAGCTGGTTGAAATTGCAAAAAACTAATTGAAACTTGGAACTAGAGGTAGGAAAGGTAAGAGGCTCGGAAATCACCCAAGCATTTTGAATAGCCATATAGACTATAGTGAAATGGACATGAGGTGGTTCTTAAATTGGCCTCTTACAGTCATTGAATGCATGGAAGAAAAGTTGTTTTTAATTACAAAGAGGCAATCATTCTCCTTGCCTCCCCAAATCTCTTCACACTTGGCAAGTGGATAGTTCTTGGAAGGTCTAGGGTCATAAATAGGGACCTATGACACATGCCCTTTGAAAATTCATAAGTAATTCAAAAGTGCTTCAAAATTTATGAAACAACTTGTGTTACATTTTGCATCTATTTCTCTCTGTTTGAAGAATGAATTGAAAGTCCTCCCACCCACAAAAAACCATGATAAAGGGGGTGAGCCCTTGGATGGTTGGTTTTCGATCCTCCTACCTTACCGGATGAAAAATTGGTCATTTTTCTTCAAAAAAAAACCTAATCATAATATATTATAGTAGAAGTATAGAGATTTTATAGGAAATAATCAGTGCATGCTAGTGAAAATTTGGTTGAAGTTGGGAAATGTTGGATTTTAGGCGGTGAATCTTAAATTTCTCCCTAAACACTAGAGTAAGGGCCTCGTGTAAGGGTATTCTTGCGTTTAAGCAACTAGGAATATGGGCGTAACCCAAGAAAACACGTTTAAGCCACTTGGAATAATGGCACAGTTGAGAAACCTCACATAAGGCATGAGAAACAAGAGCAAAGCTTGAGTAAGTGCTAGCTAGCATTGCAAACATGAGATTGTCTGTGCTTGAGGCTCTTAGCCTACATAAGGGTTGCATGAAGAAAATATTACTACATGTCTTTTTTGTTAACAAGGAGTGACACAATGTGACATCACTCCGCAGTTTTTATTATTATGTTCACAAGTAGAAAGACAACAAAAAATGTAAAAGGATTTTGTTCAAGCAATGGTGGGTGATTGTAAGAAACACTTGTACTATTTTCTGTCCCCTGCACCTCTTGCAAGTGGTTTTTGGCTCCTATCATTTGTGTACCAAGTCAATTTGACTTAGAATTTCAGAATAATGTTCACTTCAAAGTTATAGATAAGGACCAAGCCATATTTTCTGCAAAAAAAACAGAAAATTGTCACTTTTGGGGAAGCAAGTACAATGGTAAGAAAAAAAGTTTTTTACAAGAATTCAACCATAAGATCTTATAGTAGACTACAAGAGGTACACGCGGTAAAAAAATCAGCTCAATTTACACAAAAATGAGTGAGATATTTACATCTGGATTGCAAAAAAAAGCTTTTTTTGTTGCTGTCTAGAAATTTTAGAAGGCTTTAACCACTCTTAGAGCAAAAAAATTACTCTACACAAAGTTGTGCTTTATTTTTCCCATGTAGTACACCAAGTTAGGTATGCGTGGGAGAATTTTCAAATCAATTGGAACTATACAACACATGGGATAAAATAGTAAGTAAAAAGAAGTAGAGAATGAGTCAAAACACTAAATTCTTGAGAATTTAATTATTAAAATGAAAAATGCAAATCCCAACAGTTGTAATGTTGTGATAAAGAATCTACATCCTTGGATTTGGTTTTTTTCCAAAATAAAGAAAATTAAGTAAAATAAAGGACTTCAAAGTTTATTTCAGTGTAGAGTATCTAGAATTGCCCGTAAACAAATACTCCTCATAACTTTCATCTCATCTATCAAAATTGAATGATTCAAAGCTCCCTGCTTCTATATAAGTCTAAAGAACCTATTTTAGGGTTTTATTTGAAAAAAATGAAATTTTTAAAGAATTTTTTGGCTGCCTGGGGAGCAGCATTTTCTAGATTTTCATGCATAATTTCTTCAATAAATGTTGAAATGAAGAAAAAATTACATTCCCGCGTAGATCTGTGAATTCCTCACCTTCAATAAAAGTTTTGGAAAATTACACAAAGTAGTTTAGCCATAGGTACATGCCCAAAATCACAAATGTTAGCCGAACTAACAATGGTCCTTTAGGGGTTAATGATTTTTTGTTTTTTCGATATTATTTTGTTATTTTTAAACAGCTCATAAATAGGTGTTTACCTTGGCCATTTTGGGGGTTTTTATTACTATTTTGGGTCCAAAAAAGCAAATCTCGTGTCACAAATCAAGGAAGTTGTTTATCATAGAGATTATATGGATGTATAGGAGGGATTCACAAAATTCTAAATTCCATGCCATACACATTGTCTCAAAGTGGGCATCCATTCTCCTTGCATTGGTGAATTAAAAAAAAAATCCTCCAAAAACAACTTGCATCAAGTGAAGTTACTCAAAGAGATAAAAAATAGCTATTTTTTGTTTTATTTTGAATTGTTTTACTATTTTCTAAAATGCAAAAAGGAAATTGTCTTTTTGTTGGTAATTTCTGTCCCTCTATTTTTGTGCATAACTTTTAGAATAAATTTTTTCTAGGTTTGAATTTTCATGAGTATGCTATTTTAAAGGTGCTTTACAAATTTTCCATATTCTATTTTATTTAAAATATATATATTTCAAAAACTCATAGTACTACCTGATATTACCAATTTTAAAGGTGTTTGAGACAAAATCGTGAAGTGTTTCTTACAACTACCCTGGTGGTCTTGAGTTCAAACTTGGGCATTACCAAGGTTCTTACCATCATAGTACACCCAACCACAATAGGGTCAAATGGTCTTATTATCACATGAGAACTTGAGAATTTCTTGGAGAATAGGGTATGTTGATTGTTTTATCAAGCCAACCTCCTAAAGCAAGCATCCAAGACGAATTATGCCATCTAGGCCCATGAGAGGTAGATAATTGAACCATTACCAACAAACACATTTTGTTTACGCTGGTCTTTCAAACTAGAGTTTGCCTACTTCTTCGATCCCCAAATCAAAACCAAAAAATAAATTCTACAAAAAATAACCTCAATTTTAGAAATCCCAAATGGATGAATTCTTCAATAACAGTAAAAAGAGTATTATTTCTGAGAGAGTTTCTGAGTTGGATGTTATCAATGTGACATGAATTTGTATACACCTAATTGAATCTATAATTTACCATAAGCAATTTCCATGCTTATATGTGTAAAATAGTTTCTGCTCTAATAAAAAACTCAAGGTGGATCAAAGCTAAGATAGACAAGCAAGTTACACTACAAAGAGGCTGTAACCCCATATTTGATCAATATGAAATTGCATGTTATATATGAAGTGTATTTAGATATTGCATTGGTCCATATATACTCCATATGTAACATGCAACTGATTAAAAAAGGGGTTCTATGTCTACTTGTTTGCTTGTTGAATAAGGAACATACTCAAACTTCCTCAACGTAGCTTCTCACCATGCAAAGTCTCATCCTTTGTGGTGTGAGCCAATAAAGACCCCATGCCAATACAAAAACCCCTCAAAAAGGAAATCCAAATGTTGGGTCATTGGTGTATGGAAAGTGGGGGGATGACGTGGAGATTTTTGAATTGGGTTGGAAGGTTTTTGTCCTTAGCAAGCCGTCAAATGCAAGGTAGTATTTCAAATGGGGGCTAGGGGAGTACAGTAAGCTTGCTTTCTGGGTCACTTTTTGGGCCCTTTTAGGAATTGTAGATGAGTCATGTTTCCATACTTTTAAGCCAAAGTTGGGTGGGACGGTGATGAAATGGTTATTCTAAACATTCTGAAAGGTTGGAGGGGTGGAAAGCAATGTCCGGGGAGTACCGGCATTTAGTATATTGTCAGCCGGTTCAAATTGCAAAATAGCCGGTTGGGTTTAAAACTAACCCTCTACACGATTGGTTAAATTTTACCAAAAAACTATAGTGCATTACAATATAAATATAGAAAATATATGGTGCGATCTAATGAAGAACCAATTAAAAAATGGGAATGATGGATTTTAGCCCATGAAGTCAAACTTTCTCCACTTGGGGAAATAGTTCCAATTTGGGTTGATTGGCTATTTTGTGGAAACAGGTCTCAAACCTTGAAACACATACGAGAGTGAACTTGTTTTGATAGCCAAATTGAAGGCGCTTACAACATCGTCAATCTAGCACTCTAAACAAATCACTAAATGTATTACTGTTTATTCCGTGGTTTAAAATCAGAACTTGTGATTATCATCATTGAAAGCATAAATTTTATACACACAAATGAACACAATAATACATGGAATAGACAATTGAACATCCAAAATAAAACCTATTGAAAGCAATTTAAAAGATAAAAGATAAAGAAACTGCAAATCATGCTTGAGGATGAAAATCCATGATAACAACTTGACAAATTTTCAAACCTTGTCGTGTCATTACTACAAATTTAATTTCTTAAGCATGATCTGCCGTCTCTTTTGTCTTTTAGCTTGCTTTCAATGGACTTTATTTTGACTATCCAATTTTTTGATCCATGTATTATTGTGTTGATTTGTGTATATAAAATTTATGTTTCCAATGATAATAATTGCAAGTTTTAATTTTACACTTTGCAATAAATAGTAATATATCTAGTGATTTGTTTAGAGTGTTGAATTGATGATACCCTTATAAATCATTTTTGTTCATATTGTAACCCACTTTTGTCTTGTTATTGGGACTTTTGTGAGATTCATTGTCAATTTTTGAGTTTGAATTATGCAAGGCTTTGATATCAACGTGTCACGTCCAAAATCTAATTTCAATTCTTTATCTTAATATGGGTAGGTAATGTACTGTACAGTTCTAACACCTAAAGTCTTGAGCAACTTGAGGCAAGAAATACCAAAACTGTGACCTAGAATAACACCAAGTAGTGTACTTTCATGGTGATTTTTTGTACATTTGATTGTGTAATCTCAAAGTTAGTCAATTTGAACTACAAGAATAACCTTACATCCTTACCATTGATGAGATCATAACATACAAAGGTGAGTTTTTTTTTCATTTTCGTGCAGTTCCAAAAGGAGGAAATTTAATTGCAAGAGCTTGCAGATTCAAATCATGTGCTTGCGTGCCTTATAACTTTGCATTATGATGGAAAAGTGGGTTGAGAGCATGTATGAAGAGTTTTGGACCACATTACCCCTAGTTCAAAGCAAATAACATAAAAATCGACATTTTGAGATACAGCTTTTAAATCACAATTTGAACTATTGTAAAAAAAATCTAAGCATGAAGTTAGTAGTAAATCATCTGTCAAGTCAAAATTTTATAAGAATTATACAAACACTGCACCCGAGGGGGCTTGCCCAAAATCTGGGCTTTAAGGATTGGTCCTCTTGAATTTGGTAACTTCCAATTCTACTCAATAATTTTTTTTTGGCTAGCAATTGTACCGAGAGAGAGAGGGATAATACTATATGGCTTGGTTTGTTGCACACGTGTTTGAATGTGGGGCCAGGGTGGAAAAGTTTTAATTTTTCACCAACCAAGAATTGTAAGAGTATTGAAATCTACCATTGGGAGATTGAATTTGGAAAAAAATTAGTTCACATTTGGATTCAGAGATCCTAAATTATTTTAGAGGATTAAATTGACCAAATTCAAAACAAGAAGTAGATTGTTACTTTTACCTTTATTTGTAAAAAAAGGTTGAAATTTTCCACCCTAGCCCCACAAATACGTATGTGTGGTACATCAAGCCCTACTATATGAAGCCTACAGTTTATAACAAGGTACATAAGGACATTTCACACTTGTCCCCTTGCCTTGAAGCATCTTCACTCTTATGCGCCAAGAGTTTGACACTTGCCATGCTTGGATGACAAGTACTTTGGGCCTCTCAAAATGATTTCATAACACTCAATCATAACATATTTGGCAGTGACCTTATGAAAACACCATTCATCCTATACTTTGTGAGCTTTTTTCTATACTCCACTTGGTGATTGGTTTATTATCTCTTTATAAAATGTATTTGGTGAGAAAAGATGGAAGAAGGGGGGCAAGAATTTTGAGAGTTTTTTAAAAATAATAGTGAACTTTTAGCAGATTTAATTTGGTGAGTAAGGGGGGAGATGCTCTTATGGTAGACATTGAAACTCCCATACAATGCTCGTTACAAGGTTCTAGTTATTATTAGTTATTATTATATTTGCTAGTAGAGCAACACATATCCAACAATACAAGCAAGTAAGGAAAAAATGGATAGAATCAACGACATGTTCACTTTCATCCATAAAGTTTACCAATATTAGTAACCTTCATCCAAACTTAGTGTTTGTGGCTATTCCATCCATTTTTTTCACCCAATCTCTTCTAATGTTATGGTAGTCATTGTCAAATTGAGGTAAGATTTAGACAAACTTCTGCTAGAAAAAAAGAACCTTGAATTCAACTACGGTAGCAGCATCCATAAGCATTGCGTCCCCATGCTCATCACTTGACTGTGGCAGGGTTAATCAATAATAAAACAAATGGTTATGGGTGGCTGAGTGATGGTTATGGGTGATGAAGTGATGATTGTGGGTGACTAGCATGAGGTTTTGAGTACCCATCTCACTATTTAAGAACCAACAAGCCTTGTGATTAGCATCTCTTACACATGGTTCCTACAATTTTAGTGATTTTGGACTTTGAAAAATCTTTGTGAACAAATGCTTGCAGTTGAAACCTTGAAATTGATGCCAATATCTTTGCTTTCCATTTCCTAGCTTACAATATTTTTTTCAAAGTTAGACAATTATTTTACCTACTCCAAACTCCTTATTTCCACGCTTATGGGTGCAGCTACTTTACTACCTAAGTGGCTCCTACCTAAGTGGCTCCGTCCTCATAAAAGTTGGATGTAATTCATTCATTCTTCATCCGAGCTTGGACTTGTACTGGACCCCCCTTTGGCAAGACCGGGTTTTTTCATGTCCATCCCCGGCCCGCTCAAGTCTTGACATGATTCCTGCAGATGGCTATTTGCTCGAAGTGGCTTGGGGCTTGAGCTTGGGCTTGGGCTTGCATTGATTTTACCGGGGCTGATGGAAATGCTATGAATGGCCTTGGGTGGGGGTGTGAGGCTCTCGCTCCTGCTCCTCAAAGCTCTTTTGTTGGAATCCTTCCTTGGAGGCGAAGTACTGCAGAAATACAAAAAAACAAAAAACAAAAACAAACCAAACAATAATCTCTTAAATCACTGTCATGTGCTGTAGTGACGTAATTATTGACAATTCCGAAGTGCAAAAAATAATCTTCCAAAAACTTAAAGGGTTGAAGATCTCAAGAAAGTATTGAGAGGTTTATATCTCTCAACATCTAAAGATCTCCCACTATTTTGCATACATATTACAAACTTGCATGAAATGTCTAAATTCTACTGAGTATGGCATTTATGTAGTGGAATCATAAATTGTATCTACACTACAAGAAAAACCATGTGCACAATAACTAAAAAAAATAGTGTCTTCAGTGACTCATTTTAGTCATTGTTTAGTCATTGTGGACAAGATGCTTCTTGTAATGCTAAACTTGGTCATGCTTTTTAAAGGTATTTTATAAGGTTGGACCAAGATCCAAGGAGAATTGGTATTTTAGTGCATTTATCAACTAGCTAAAATTGCAAAAAAATTGGTTGAACTTTGAAAGTGCCATATAAAAAACTGATTATAGCATGTTTCAATATAAATCTAGGAAAGATGTAAGAAATAATTGATGCATGCTTGTGAAATTTGGTTAAAAATGGAAGATGCCAGATTTGAGCTGGTGAACCTAGTCAAAATGGTTTTGTTTATCACAATGAAGCCTAAGCATAAAATGTCACCCTTTGTTTTTATCCCTCCAGTCAAATCTTATTTTCAGATTGCATTTCAGTTCTTTACCCCCTTATTTTTTGTTCTTGAAAAAGTTATCCTATGAATTCAAAACGATTTATCTTTGATTCAATTTTTTATTTATTTTTGAAAGTAACTCATGTGCAATCTAGAAAAACATTTGAAGAAAATGTCATATGAAGTGCAAAATTCCATGACTACTATGTTATTTTATTTTTAGTTTTACCTTTTTAATACGGAACATTCAAAACTTTCTAATAGTATTAGACAATTAACCTGTAACTTCGGCTTCGGCTTCGGCTTCGGCTTCGACTTTGGCTTTGGACAAAATTCTTTAGAGATTTTCCATGCACTCGAGGTGAATGAGACCGAGAACGTGAAACACTGCATAATATAATTAATTAATTAATTAATTATATGAATGGTACATATAAAAAATAAATAGTATGGGCATTTTATATTATACAAGTATGCCTTGCACAGTTGCAGTATTCATTAACCCCTAAATGTCCAACTCACCAGAATCTGGTGTCCAAAAAAGTTCAAAAAATTTTGAAACCTTGTTGAAGGCACAAATTTTATTTTTTTGAGGTATTTTTTTTTGAAAAGTTGTGCGTTGAAGTTAGTTTCATTGTTCAAATTCAACTTTCTCCATATCTTCTTTCTTTTGTTTTTGGTGGAAGTTAACTAGAAGCATACATTTTCTATCATGAATATTGTTGTGAATAGTGTCACATAGCCTATGAGAAGTTGTCACATTGAAAAGATGGGCATCAAGATCAGCAAAAGGTGAGGATTTCTCTTGGGCACTCCCTTGGGCAATAAGGGCCTTTTTTTTTTAATTTTGACATTTAACAAAATCTAAAAGTGCTTTTGGACTAATTTCACTTGGAATGTCTTTGTTATACTAATTAGAATCTATTCACCATTGAAAATTCTTTCACTCATAATGATTTTTGGTTCATAATTGAAGCTAAAATATTTCTTTGTATTAGACAATTGCGTTTTGACAGTTGCATTGTAGGCTCATTTGTGAAATTGTGGTCATGGATTTGGAAGAGGGGCCATTGGTTTTGAAGTAACAACAATAAACAAGTGGTTGTTTCCCAATTTTGTATCCAAAAGTTGCCAATTTGCATTACAAGTTTTGGGCAGTTCCAAAAAAAGCAAAAAATTCCATACTCATCATCATTCAATCACAAATATCTTAAAATCCACGTAGCCATTTTGGATTCTTTTTGGGTAGTGCCATCTAGAAGCCTTGAAGTTCAAGATTCAACCGTTACAATTTCATTTTGATGTTTAATAATGATCTTACAAGGGCAATTCAAAAACTTCAAAACTACCTTCCGAAAACAAGAAAAACACCCTTGGGCATTTAGGGGTTAATATGGAAAAATTGCATTTTGGGGACTTTTGAGTTTTTACATCCTCAAAAAAGTGTTTATTAAACGTTATTTTAAAAACACTAAATGCAAAAATCCCAAAATTGAGTTTATTTCCAAGTTGATGAACACCATATTGACATGCTTTGCATTGTGTTATTCTTAATTTTCAATGACTTGTGAGATGATTTTTCACCCTCCCTTTCCCTACCTTTTCCTCTCCCTCCTCTCCTCAAATTTACAATGACTTTTTAGCCTTCCTTTGAATATCTTTTCTTCTCCCTTCTCTAATAAAACTTGTGGTATTAACAAAAAAAATTACAACGTGAGACAAATAAAAAAACCGAGGCATTATAACATAGATTTAGATAGATTTAGATGTCAAAACATCTCCACCCATACAAGAAAACAAATGGACTAGGATGGGGAGGCTTTTGGATGAAAAGGGAGCAAACTATGCATGATCCATCAAAGCGTTCTTTTTAGCACGGCAAAAATTGCAATTCCCCTTGTAGGACAACTTTTACATATACATCCTTTTTCTTTTACAAAAATAAGTTGAATTGTCAATTATAGGGAATTGATCTGCTTTTGCAAACAAGGAGATTTGTCATTGATTGAATATTGGTTTATATTAATTGAAGTGGCTAGAGAAGTTAGTGGTTGACACCAGAAACAAAACAAAAAATGATATTTTCTAGTAATGAAGCTTTGAGGTCAATTGAAGACACTCTTACACAACACATATATACATTAGTTCAAAAACAATTCCACCAACAAGAAGAACAAAACTTAAGCTTTATCTTGGTGGTTTTAGATTTTGAGATTTTTTTTGACAAAGCAATAAATTGGCTT